>CM035844.1:194856182-195063682 GCA_020510985.1 Pholidichthys leucotaenia | reverse complement strand
TAATTAAATTCTGAGCTACAGTTCTGTGCTCAGGACAGCTGAGCTATATTGACTGTGAGAATCAGCAGTATTTGGATTGCTCGGACACATATGACATCAGCTCCACCGTAGAAAATAAACAGCCCAATGTCCTCCCTTAAAGCTTCCTCTTCCCCAAATGTCACCCAAGCTGGCTGTTTTTCTACATCTCGATACAACCTAAACCTGCCCTCCTGTATGTAAGTCATCAACAATCAGCTGTTAACATACAGACTGGATATCAGACAGTTAAAACATGCATCTGTATGCTGCAGCATTGTGAGGAGGCGAATGTCACATCCTCAAACCGCTCCAGATAAGCCTCCGAATTTAAGCTGAAGGTTATCTCTGGTATACACACGCAGCACCCACCCCACCCTGCTGATTTTTCCACCCATTGATTACCCATCTGTGCATTTCCTGACCTTCATTGACTGTACTGAGAGCACAAGGCATAAATGGACATTCGTTGTATTCAGATGTAGTGTTGGAAAACTTCTAATGCATTATGTGACTGATGAGGGATTTTTTCTTTTTTTTTAATATAGGTTGATAGCAGTTTATCACATTTGTAACTGGATGGATTCTATTAATTAATCAATTATTTTACTGAAGCACCACCATCTCCACATATATCAAAAAGAAGAAAAATCCAACCAGGAAATGGATAAGAGATCTATAAAAGAAAAGTTTCAAATTTAAGAGAAAAAAAAAAGAGGATTTGCATTTGTAGGAAAAAATTGCAAATTTACAAGAGAAAAGTCACAAACACACAAGGATAAATAGCAAATTTAATAGAAAATTATAAGTTGCAACTTTAACTTGTAAATTTCAGATTTTTTCCTTGTAAATTTTGGACTTTATCGCTTATCCATGTTTGCAATTTTTTTCTATATTCACAACTTTTCAACTTGTAAATATTGGATTTTTTTCCTTGTTAATTTGATACTTTTTCTCAGTGAAATTGAGATTGTTTTTGGTGTAAAGTTGAGACTTTTTTCTTCTAAATTCACCCTTTCTTGTAAATTTAAGATTTTTTTTTCCATTTGTAAATTTGCGTCTTTTTTTCTTTTAAAAGTAAGATTTCATTTCATAGTAAATTTGAGGGTTTTCTTTTTCTTGCAAATTCAGTGTTTTATTATTTCTCTGGGTCCTCTCTGGGTTGGGGACAGGCCCCTGCCCCAAGTGGAAGAGTTTAAGTTAGGGATGGGCATAATTTACCGATTAACCGATAATTGATCATTAAGAATTTCACCGAGGAAGTTCATTTTCGTCGACAAACCGTTTTTTTTTTTAAACAATCCGACGTTATTAGGCCTAGTGCACGGCCGTCCTCAAACAATGCAATGGCAAAATTTGGGCACCAGGGGGCAACATTACACCATTGCCGTACCCTGGCGTGCCTCAGTTGATACATGCGGGCTTCCGTAGGGCAATCGCCAAATCATGAAGCGGTTACGGCGAAGTGTTGCGTGGGACCATTTCAATTTAAAAAATGACCAGGTGTACTGCAATCACTGCAATGCAGCATACAAATATACCTCATCGACAGGGTCCATGGAACACCCTTATTACGCGAAGAAACCGCCAACAGTGGTTGCGCGCTGAGTAATGGCGGTCGTGAAGATTCTTTTTTTTTTTCAGAAACTTTATTGAGAAGGTCATGAAGATTTGGTGTACACACGTCGAGGGAAGCTGCAGGAGGCGGCGTAGTGGCTCGACGGGAAGACTATTTCGCACAAAATGGCACAAGAGAACAGCAAAAAGTTCTGCGCGGCTAGACTAAGTAACACGAGCGATAGAGCAATGAATGCAGTCTTCGTTTGTTGGGTGGCCGCTCGGCAGGGACAGAAGCTGGGTAAAACGTCTCGGCCAATCAGCTTGCGGGGTGAAACGTCTCGGCCAATCAGCTTGCGAGATTCCCGAGCCGAGCCAACACGAGAACAGAGAGAGGGCTCTCCGTGCTGATTCCTGATGTTCTAATGTAGTCTACCTGCCTTGTTACGTACCTAAAAATGTTAATGATTAACCGATTATTAATCATTAATTCTCCCGACGATCGGTGAAGAAAATTTCACCGACTGCCCATCCCTAGTTTAAGTATCTCAGGGTCTTATTCACGAGTGAGGGGAAAATGGAGCGAGAGATTGACAGACGGATTGGAGCAGCATCTGCAGTGATGCGGACGTTGTACCAGTCTGTTGTGGTGAAGAGGGAGCTTAGTTCTAAGGCAAAGTTGTCAATTTACCAGTCAATCTACGTTCCTACTCTCACCTATGGTCACGAGCTTTGGGTAATGACCGAAAGAACGAGATTGCGGATACAAGCGGCTGAAATGAGCTTTCTCCGTAGGATTGCTGGACTCACCCTCAGAGATAGGGTGAGGAGCTCAGTCATCCGGGAGAGGCTCAGAGTAGAACCACTGCTCCTCCACATTGAAAGGAGTCAGTTGAGGTGGTATGGGCATCTGATTAGGATACCTCCTGGACGCCTCCCACTTAAGGTGTTTTGGGCATGTCCCACTGGGAGGAGACCCCGGGGCAGACCCAGGACTCGGTGGAGAGACTATGTTTCCCAGCTGGTCTGGGAACACCTTGGTATCCTCTCTGAAGAGCTGGAGCAGGTGGCTGGGGAGAGGGAAGTCTGGGCTTCTCTGCTTGAACTGCTGCCTCCGCGACCCGGACCTCCGGAAAAGCGGTAGAAGATGGATGGATGGATTCACAGTGTTTTATTATTTATGAATTTTGTTTTATTAGATTTTATTTTTGTCAATGCCACATTCATAACTTGACCATAACGAATACCTCAATCACAGATAAGTACCCATGGATGTCCTATCATACATGTTGAAGTTATTCAGTAATTTGCCGTTTGAGCAAGGTGTGGGTGCCACTTAAATAAACCCGACAGTCTGATGTCCTGTTGCTACTGTGGACATAATATCCACCTGTCCCACTGATCCTGCTTTATTATGGTCCAGTGCAGACAGTGGATTATCCCTGCGTTCCTGTGATCTTGGTTCGATAATGCGGCGGGAGGTTTTTACTCTGTGGCCACACCCAACTCTGCAGCTATTGCTGCTCTGTGCTTATTCCAGTAATAGCTCCATCATGTATTTCCAAGATTCAGCTCCCATCTGCAGACCGCATACATCCACCATGGTGTTAACTCTCATATGAGTGAAAGATGTTTTATTGTGAATTGTCACAGACATGCCATTACTCACATGCATGTGTCAGGATTGATAAACTAGAAGCAGTGACAGATTTGTAGAGCTACAGGAGGAATATGGTGAACATGAATATTGCAAAAAAGCTGTTTTGTTGCAGATGATACTATGACATTTTTTCCTTATTGGACAAGATTGGATGTAATAATATTACTGATGGCTGAATTCTCCTTATCTGTGTTCACTTTGGGCTTCTGGTGCTGGGTACATTGAACACACAGGCTGAAGAGAGATAATGATTTATTCATACATGTCATGTTTAAACTAAACTCTTCTGCTGGGCAAAGGATGATCAGAGTGTTATTTGTAGGCTCTTTTTTACAGTACAATAACTTGTACTTAGTTATTGCTCTTGCTCGATGAGTTTGGGGTCATGCTGGTTGTTGTCTTCACAGACATCGTGCATAGAGCTGACCATGTCCACTAGTGCTGTCCACTGCTGGCGGTCCTGTGCCAGCCCTTCGGTGTCCTCTAAAGCTACATGCCTACCAAGGCTTCTGTTGACGGAAGGTCCCCACGCCTCCTCCTGTAGGCTGACAAGTGCGTAGCTATTCATAGGAGATGTGATGGTACCATCTGATGTTGTCAATGGTCCTCAAAGCTTTGCCGTCAAAGCCGTCAATCCTCTTCGCCAGGGTTTTCGTAAGGGACCACATTTCTGCTCCATAGAGGAGAATGGAGAGGGCCAAGACATTGTAGATGTGGAGTGTCGTCTTCCGGAAGATACAGCAGTAGCACCATAGGGGCTTCCATAGGGCTTATCACTCCAGCGGCCGGACCACATCTGCGGTTGACCTCTGGGGTCAGGACTCCATTGTTAGTGACTGTGGAGCCCAGGTGAATGAAGGACCTGGCACACTCCATGGTGTTGGAGCCAGTATAAAGTGGGGGAGGATCCAGGCCACCACCGACATGCATCGGCTTGGTCTTTGCCCAGCTCACCTGAAGGCCAAGCTTTGCTGATACCTCCTGGTATACGGTCAGTGCGTTGGTGAGTTGGCTGGTCGAGTTGCTAAATAGGGCAGTATTCAGAGGGATGAGGAATCAATGTACAGGGAAGAAGTTAGAAACCTGGAGGGCTGGTGCAGGGAGAGCAATCTGGTGCTCAACGTGGACAAAACAAAGGAGATGATTATCGACTTTCAACGGTCACGGCCTGAACACATCCCTCTCTGCATCAGCGGCCGTTCGGTGGAGAAAGTGGAAAACATCAAGTTCCTCGGAGTGCAGATCTCGCAGGACCTGACCTGGAGCAAGAATTCCTTGGGGATCAGGAAGCGGGCCCAGCAGAGACTGCACTTCTTGAGGAAACTCAAACAGGCCTCTCTCCCCATCTGCATCCTCAGGACCTTCTACAGAGGTATGGTGGAGAGTGTTCTGACGTACTGCATTGCAACATGGTACTCCAGTTGCAGTATGTCAGACATAAAAGCTCTGCAGAGGATAGTTAAGGGAGCTGAGAAGGTAATTGGAGTTTCCCTCCCCTCTGTCCAAGAACTTTTTCAGAGCCGTTGTAGGAGCAGGGCACTGAACATTGTTAAGGACCACTCTCACCCTCTGCACAAACACTTTGAACTGCTGCCATCTGGCAAACGATTACGGCGCATCAGAGGCAGAACCACCAGACTGATCAACAGCTTCCTTCCACAAGCTGTTAGGATGCTGAACAGTTGATCCGGAATCCTTTACACATATTACTGCACTTTATGGACATTATGTATATTATATGTATATTATAGTTTTAGTCAGTTTTAAGTATTTATTTCTCTTAGCTACTTAGATTCACTTAGCCATTTTAACGACAGTGCCGTTCAAAAGTTTGGGGCCACCCAGACAATTATTTTGTGTTTTCCATGAAAAGTCACTTATTTACCACCATGAGCTGTAAAATGATTAGAAAATATAGTCAAGACATTGACAAGGTTAGAAATAATGATTTGTATTTGAAATAATAATTTTTTCCAGATACTCAACCTGCTCAAAGGAAGGTCAGTTTTATAGCTTCTCTAACCAGCTAAACGGTTTTCAGCTGTGCTAACATGATTGCACAAGGGTTTTCTAACCCTCCATTAGCCTTCTGACGCAATGAGCAAACACATTGTACCATTAGAACACTGGAGTGATAGTTGCTGGAAATGGGCCTCTATACACCTATGCAGATATTGCACCAAAAACCAGACATTTGCAGCTAGAATAGTCATTTACCACATTAGCAATGTGTATTAGATATTAGAGTGTATTTCTGATTAGTTTAAAGTTATCTTCATTGAAAAAAACAGTGCTTTTCTTTCAAAAATAAGGAAATTTCTAAGTGACCCCAAACTTTTGAACGGTAGTGTATATATATATAGGCAGTTATCATTTTAACTGCAACTGTAATAAGTTAAGATTACTGTAATATCCAAATGTGTCTCAGGGATGTGTGAATGGCTGTCGGGATGGGGGGTGTGAGTGTGTTTTTAAATTATGTTCTTTTTACAATACGGATGCCTAGAGAAATGCAATTTCATCTTGCTTGCACTACAGTTGTATGCATAGCATCATGACAGTAAAGGTTGATTGACTGACTGATTGATTGATTGTTTGTTTACTCCAGGTCAGCAAGGTGGTAATTCCCAAAAGAAATGCCAGGTAGTTGATGATACAGTTGAAGAGGTCAGGAGTGACCACGCAGCCCTGTCTGACCCTGCTGTTGATGGGGAACTGATGAGAGTCCTTCTTGTTTACCCACCAACAGCTCTTGGCACTGCTATAAAGTAACTTGTGGCTTTGATAAAAAAAGAAGCGTCCGTATTTACAAGAAAAAAATAGCAAATTTTATGGAATGTTTGTAAATTTGCAAAAGAAAGCTTTGAATTCAGCATCAAAAAGCTGTAAATTCATAACAATGCATATTTGTTAGTAAAAATACAGTTGAAAAATAAAAAAATACATTAAAATAATCTAAAATGTTAAAATTGGTTTTAAAAAGAGCAAAACGCAAACAAAAGTACAGTGGTGTGAAAAAAATGTTTGTCCGCTTCCTAATTTTTCATTTTTTTTGTATGTTTGTCACACTTACGTAAATGTTTCAGATCATAGACATTATTACATTATGTTAATAATAATACAGAGCATGTGACTGAGCGCTCTGCTCCTAACTGCAGTGATGCTGGGAGACCAAGATGACCGGGTCTCCCTTGCTTACACACGTGGACAAAATTGTTGGTACCCCTCTGGCAAAAGTGGTAATAAATAAAAATTCTATGAAAATCAACCAATGAAAATCAGACAATGCTTTTGAATTGTGGTTCAATAGAATTATTTTAAAAAAAGACTCATGAAACAGGCCTGCACAAAAATGATGGTACCCCTAGAAAAGATTGAAAATAATGTGACCATAGGGACATGTTCAACCAAGATGTGTCCTCTAATTAATATCACAGGTGTCTACAAACTTGTAATCAGTCAGTTGGCCTATTTAAAGGGTGACAAGTAGTCACTGTGCTGTTTGGTGACATGGTGTGTACCACACTAAACCAGAGGAAGCAAAGGAGAGAGTTGTCTCAGGAGATTAGAAAGAAAATTATAGACAAGCATGTTAAAGGTAAAGGCTATAAGACCATCTGCAAGCAGCTTGATGTTCCTGTGACTACAGTTGCACATATTATTCAGAAACTTAAGATCCACGGGACTGTAGCCAACCTCCCTGGACGTGGCCGCAGGAGGAAACTTGATGAAAAATGGAAGAGATGAATAATACGAATGGTAACAAAAGAGCCCAGAACGACCTCTAAACACATTCATGGTGAAATCCAAGGTCAAGGTACATCAGTATCAGATCGCACCATCTGTCGTTGTTTGAGCCAAAGTGGACTTCATGGGAGGCGACCAAGGAGGACACCACTGTTGAAAACAAAATCATAAAAAACCCAGACTGGAATTTGCCAAACTGCATGTTGACAAGCCACAAAGCTTCTGGGAGAATGTCCTATGGACAGACGAGACAAAACTGGAACTTTTTGGCAAGGCACATCAGCTCTATGTTCACAGACACAAAAATGAAGCATACCAAGAAAAGAACACTGTCCCTATTGTGGAACATGGAGGAGGTTCTGTTATGTTCTGGGGCTGCTTTGCTGCATCTGGCACAGAGTGTCTTGAATCTGTGCAGGGTACAATGAAATTTCAAGACTATCAAGGTATTCTAAAGAGAAATGTGCTGCCCAGTGTCAGACAGCTTGGTCTCAGTCGCAGGTCATGGGGTCTTGCACCAGGATAATGACCCAAAACACACAGCTAAAAACAACCAAGAATGGCTAAGAGCAAAACATTGGAGTATTCTAAAGTGGCCTTCTATGAGCCCTGATCTAAATCTTATTGAACATCTGTGGAAGGAGCTGAAACATGCCGTCTGGAGAAGGCACCCTTCAAACCTGAGACAACTGGAGCAGTTTGCTCATGAGGACTGCGCCAAAATACCTGCTGAGAGGTGCAGAAGTCTCATTGACAGTTACGGAAATTGTTTGATTGCAGTGATTGCCTCAAAAGGTTGTGCAACAAAATATTAAGTTAAGGGTACCATCATTTTTGTCCAGGCCTGTTTCATGAGTTTGTTTTTTAAAATAATTCTGTTGAACCACAATTCAAAAGCATTGTCTGATTTTCAATGGTTAATTTTCATAGAATTTTTATTTATTACCACTTTTGTCAGATTCAAGTTATTTCTGTGACCATTGTGGGTTTTTCTTTCATTAACAGAGGGGTACCAACAATTTTGCCCACGTGTGTATATGCTGGCGTGATGATGGCGCCAGCTGGCTACGTCGTCATGCCGCTCCCTGGTGTTAACCCCTTCACTACACTACGTTTAGGCCCTGTCACACCTAGACGATTTAGGCAGCATTTGCAAAATGTATGAAAAATTTGGAGAATACGCTGGCGTATGCTGAATCAATTATGGCTAAGTTTTGTCTAAGTTAAGAGCATGCTGAATTATCCTGAAGCACACTAGTATACGGCGTAGTCTGCCGAGCTCTGAAAATTTTCAGCATGCTGAAAATTTTCTGACGTATCCAGCGTATAATTGATACGTCTCGTATTCGCGGAGCAAAGGTTGTAGGGAAGTTATGCGTTCGTTTACACACGTTACTTGTCAGCGACTCATAGTTACTCAAAAGTTGAAATACGTCGAGATTAATGTCTAACATACCCAAAAAATTATTTCTAACGTATGAGTAAAGCTCTTTGAACCTATGTGTAGCTTAATGAACAGGTTTCTATTTTGGAGCTACCCTTTAATAGGGGTGCAACTAAAGATTATTTTAGTAGTCGACTAATCTAACAACTATTTTTTTCCAACTAGTTGGCTAATTAGGGCCCGAGCCACTGACAGTCAGTGGGCGAGAGCCCTATTGTAATTGTTAGAATTTTTTTTTCTTCTCCATCTAAGATCTCATTTTTAGAGTAGTGAGCGTGCATGAAAACTCACCATTTTTTGCAGGGACCTCAAGACTCGTGAAAAATTGAATATTTTGGAGGAAATATGAATGACCCCACAAAAATGGCTCTACATCGCCACCTAACAAGTGAAGTCAGTGGGGAGTGGCACACACTTACTTTGGCGTAAAAAGATGAAAGTCGGGTGAGATGTTTATCATATCAAGACATGCAAAAAACTCCATAGAAGTGATGGTCTACACCCAACAGGAAGTCGGCCATTTTGGCACGAAGTGGCAGGGACCTGATTTCCACCTTGCGCAGTTGACGCGCATTTGATCGAACTCGTCCTAGGGTTTTTGTCCGATTGAGCGCATTTGTGGTGACAATCATCTATTCCCATGTGCCATTAAAAGTTATTGAAAACTTTTCTTAAAGCTCGACGGTTTGCCCGTAGGGGCGTGGCAAAGTTGAATGCCTCGCCATGATCTTTCTATGACCATTCTGACAGCAATAACTCTGGTATGCATTGTTGGATTTCAACCAAATTCAGTATATTGGATATCAGTCCAATTCCAAACAGTTCTATAGAACAATATTCATAGAAAGTTACAGTGCCACCTAGTGGTTAAAGGAAGAATTACTGAAAACTATTTTCTTTATTGCTCACACACCATTTGCCAGAATGACATGAAATTTTCTGAGATTCATCAGACCACAGGGATGATCATAACTGCACATCAATTTTACCATGATGTCACACTTGTTACCATGAACACGCCCTCTTCGCCATTCAATCCGTGATCTTGTGGGGATGGTTTGGAAGGTCCTGGAGTCATGAAATTTGGAGCATAGTTACAGGTGACTGTCCTCTGTAGTCCTATATGGGTCAGCAACACATAACTCATAGGGAAGTGTTGCCATGGTGACATGGCGTATGTTGACTCCTCGCCATCAAAACTCAAAAAGTTGCAACTTGGACAAACTTTGTCTGATTTTCACCAAATTTTCTACGATGGATATGAGTCCCGCCCCGCACGCTCCTACATAAAAATGATTGACAAAAGTTAGAGCGCCACCTACTGCTCAAAGGAAATACTGTGCCAAACTGTTAACTTTGATTCACGCAGCGCTTTCCCCAACAACGGGAAATTTTCTGAGCCAGCTAGGTACGAGGGCTTGCAGCTTTAATTGTGTTTATTTTTGTCATGTCCACCATCTCTGCTTCTTGTCAGGGCTCTAGTCTAGTGCATATTTTACCTTAGCCGCTGTTTAATACCTCTTAACATTCCGTCTCCTGTGGACGAGAGGCATTTCAATGCCATTTTATCTCAGCTGGACACAGTGTAACACAGTGTAACTAATATTCAGAGTGAGGGCTAATATTAACAAAGATGAAAAAGAGATAGCGACTCCTGTAATTCAGTCATTTACTGCATTCAATACGTAAGCCATGACAGCTCAGCCCTCAGCAACCAGAGAGCTTATTGTCAAACAGGTAAGCTAACATTAACAGGACATACTAACAGTATTGTCATTTTTCTAAAGCTTGAAACAGTTGGCCATTGAAAATAAGTGGTGCTAACTTTCTTTACTCGCTAAAACTTACCTAGCAAATGTTAATGTCGTGGCTCCCGGGTGTCGTTGTTTCAGAACCTCATGCCTCACTGTAGTGCTGCTGTGGTAAGAGAGGTCTGCCTTGCAAAGTCTGCATTTTACTTGTTTTGTTTTTTTGTCTTCTGTAAAATGTTCCCAAACAACAGAAAGTTTGGGTCTGCCTTTTTTTTAAATCCAGTTTGACATTTGCCATATTCAGAACTGTATAATGTGCTTCTCTTCTTCATCTCTTGAAATTGTTGATGCATGCCAGACAACAGAGGCGCTACTGCCTTCAGCAGTTCTGGTCGTGCATTGCAGTTCCGCTTGTGCACTGCAGTTACAGCTGAACATTACCACAGCATGCATATAAACTTTATAATTAAACGATTTGTCAACAATAAAAATATATGTCAACAAATTTTTGTTGTCGACATCATCGACAATGTCGACTAATCATTTCAGCCCTATCCTATAATTGCGTATTTGCAGTGTTTGTTCACAGGGAAAAACCCATACAGAGCTCTGCTCAGCTGCTGCCTATAGCGTGCGCGCATACACACAGACACACACACACAGAGCGAGAGAGAGAGCTAAACACACGTACTTCTTCATATAAAGGGACCTGTCGGGGATGTGTCTGAGCACTTTCAAGCTGCAGGATAAAGATTCAAATCACTGTTTAGCTTTATCATGTTTTATTTACCTTTGACTGCAGTCTGTACCATCAGCTGTCGAGTGCTGTTCTGATAGATATGCCAAAATGTCAGAACACCGGAGGAGGTGAATTTAGTTCAATTCAACTTTATTTATATAGCACCATTTCACAGACGAGATGAGCCAAGGAGAGGAAAGTGTTCAGGCAGAGGACCCAGAAGAGGTGAGAGCAGAGGAAGTATAGAAGGAGGAAGGAGAGAAGGATAACACCAGTAAAAAAAGTCCAAGCACAGGATGTCTGGGTGGGACACCAACTGGCCCGGTCTTTCAGCATCCAAGCCTTGGTTGTATAATACTTGAAATGATAAGTTTCGTATTCAAAGTTACTGTGCAAAATTAAAAAAAAGAAGAAAAAAAAAAAAAAAGAAAGAAATGGTATAAAATGAACATATTTCGGTTACAATAGTGGGCAGCACGGTGGCGCAGTGGTTAGTAAGATAAGATAAGATAAGATAAGCCTTTATTAGTCCCACAACGGGGAAATTCCAGGATTGCAACAGCACAGGGATAGCAACACTCAGAGCAACAATCAGAAGGCAAGAAAAAAAAACAAGCAAGCAAGAGCAGCTAATAAACATATGTACGTATTACTATAAAATATATATATATACACACACACACAGACACACAGTGCAGAGCATTGTAGCTGGATGGAATAAATATATGAATATATGAACACACAGTGCAGAGCATTGTAGCTAGATGGAATAAATATGTAAATATATAAACACCCACAGTACGGAGCATTGCAGCTAGGTGGAATAAATATGCAAGTATATAAACACACACAGTGCGGAGCAATGTAGCTAGATGGAATAACATGTAGATATATAAATATATAAACACCCACAGTACGGAGCATTGCAGCTAGACGGAACAAATATGCAAATATATAAACACACACAGTGCAGAGCATTGCCGCTAGATGGAATGAAACAGCATAACCGTCTACCCAGCTATCCTGCATGGTATGATTATGTGCCCATACACACTCTCACCCTCCATAGCGACCGGCATGCTCCTAGTTGTATGCCGGAGAGGACCACTGTGTAAGTCTATTGCATCTTCTGCATTCAAAAAACTATTAGTTTGTTACGTCTTTTTTGCTATCTCTGCGAGCAGCCCTGCTTAGGTTGTACAGTCTGACAGCCGTTGGTAGGAAGGACCTACGAAACCTCTCGGTTGTGCACCTGGGATGATGTAGTCTGCTGCTAAATGAGCTCCTCAGTGCATTCAGTATGTCCTGCATAGGGTGGAACTCGGACTCCAGCAGAGATGACAGTTTAGCCACCGTCCTTCTCTCTCCTATCTCCTCCATCGGATCAAGGCGCTGCCCCAGGACAGAGCTAGCTTTCTTAATCAGTTTGTTCAGTCTCTTCCTATCGGCTGCAGTAATGCCACTGCCCCAGCAGACCACTCCAAAAGTGATGGCTGATGCCACCACCGTGTCATAGAATGACTTCAGCAGCGCCCCTTGTACACCAAAAGACCTGAGTCTCCTCAGGTCTTTTGGTGTACAAGAAGGTCAGAAGGTCACGAGAGCGATTCCACCCCTGACCATCGTGGGTTCCATCCCATCCCCTGACCATTAGTGGCCCTTTTGTTTGGAGTTTGCATGTTCTCCCCGTGTCTGCGTGGGTTTACTGCAGGTACTCCAGTTTCCTCCCACAGGCCAAAGACATGCAGGTTAGGTAATTGGCATCAACTGGGGATTCTAAATTGTCCTTAGGTATGAATGTGACAGTGAATGATTGTCTGTCTCTCTGTGTTGGCCCTGCAATGGACTGGCGATCTTGTCCAGGGTGTAGACTGCCTGTCGCCCAAAGATGCTGGAATAGGCTCCCGCCACCCCCACCCCCGCGACCCAAAAAACGTGACCCAAAAAGCATTAAGCGGTAGAAGATGGATGGATGGTTACAGTAGTGTCATGTTTGTCATTTGTCTAAATTATCAAAACACACCCTAACTGCCTTCTTACTTGTGACTGGCTCACTTAAAAAGCCTTCACCCAATCACATTAGGGGCTCATTAATAACAATGATCATGCAGACCAACTCTGAAGACAGCTTTTTTGAGGAGCTGTAAAACAACATAGAAATTGTTTTGGGTCTTTAAAACTGCATGTATATATGCTTGAGCATATCAAAATTTAAAATTAATCCGTGGAAAATGCACAACATGGAAACTTTAAATATAATTTGACAGTTTTAGACAGCCTTAGGTGTTCAGGAAGTTTATTCCACAGCTGATGGAGCATTAAGAAAACTGGAACGCCACACAGATGTTTAGCTTGAGAAGTAAGCTAAGTGAAGGTAAATGTTTGTGTACTGTATGTATCCATTGAAACTGTGCTGAAATGTTCATCTTAATTTAGATTTTCTATGATGATCTGCAGCAATTCTCTTGTGAAACGATGTGATGAAATGGTAGTCTTCCTCCGTTTTTGCCTGGGCATATACGATTTTGGAATGGGTTTTAATTGAAAATTTACTGGTGTTTCTCTCATTATCTGGCACCCCCAGGGACTACACATGAAAATTAGTTTTTGCTGTATGACAGTATATGTATGGTCTGCTTCATCTACTTTAGGCTTTAGGCTTACTTAGGGATTATCTGGTACGACGTACAAACACTTTTACACACAGTGAGAAGCCATAAGCCATGATCAGCCTGTTCTGAATTGCACTAGTTGAACTGAGCAGATTAACCTTTAACACACATTGCTGACCTCCATAAGTTCCTGTCAAGTTAAAAACTGACGCATAATAACAATCCTGTGGAGCAGGCATGCCGGATGGTTTGACAGCTGTCTTCTGTGGAGTGACTTCCACTCGGGTTTCCCTGCAGGGTAAAGAGGGTGCAAGCCTTGATACACCTGTTAATGCGACTTTCTGCCAACAGTAAAACCCTCGCCTGTAGGAGACGGCTTAGAGTGTGCCTCTTGACAGCCCTTCACACCCTATAATTTTACTGTCAACACTGTCAACTCTATCAGTGACTTCTGATAATACGTATGTGAGAATTGGAATACTGTGCACTGTTTGAAAAGAAATCATACCTCCACGTAGGGCTGCACAATTAGTTGAATTTTGATCGCAATCCCGATTTTGGCTGCCACGATTACACCGCCTTTCAGATTATTATGCAGATAGGATTTTAGTCTCATAAACATTCAATTTTTTTGTTTTTCAATTAAACTCATGGATGGTATTGTGTCTCAGGGCTCTTTGGATCACTGATATCAATCTCAGACACCTGTCACAATTAGTTTGCCAGGTGAGTACAATTTAAAAAAAAAAAAAAAAACTACTTAAGAAGGATGTTCCACAGTATTAAGCATGCCACAGGTTCCAAGCAATATGGGAAAGAAAAAGTATCTCTGCTGCCGAAAAGCATCAAATAGTGCAATGCCTTGGATAAGGTATGAAAACATTAGATATTTCACGAAAACTTAACTGTGATTGTTGTACTGTGAAGAAATTTGTGGCTGATTCACAGCACAGACGGGTTCATGCAGATAAAGGCAGAATGAGGAAGATTTCTGCCAGACAAATTCATTGGATTAAGAGAGCAGCTGTTAAAGTGCTATTACAAAGCAGCAAACAGGTATTTGAAGCTGCTGGTGCCTCTGGAGTCCCACGAACGTCAAGGTGTAGGATCCTCAAAGGCTTGCAGTTGCGCATACCCCCCCCCCCCCTTCCTTATTCGGCCACCCCTAACCAATGCTCACAAGCAGAAACTGTTGCAGTGGGCCCAAAAATACATAAAGACTAATTTTCAAACAGTCTTGTTTACTGATGAGTGCCGTGCAACCCTGGATGGTCCAGATGGATGGAGTAGTGGATGGTTGGTGGATGGCCACCATGTCCCAACAAGGCTGTGACGTCAGCAAGGAGGTGGCGGAGTCACGTTTTGGTCCGGAATCATGGGGAGAAAGCTAGTAGGCCCCTTGAGGGTCCCTGAAGGTGTGAAAATGATCTCAGCAAAGTATATAGAGTTTCTGAATGACCACTTTCTTCCATGGTACAAAAAGAAGAACTGTCCCTTCCGTAGCAAAATTATCTTCATGCATGACAATGCACCATCTCATGCTGCAAAGAGTACCTCTGTGTCATTGGCTGCTATGGGCATAAAAGGAGAGAAACTCATGGTGTGGCCCCATCTTCCCCTGACCTCAACCCTATTGAGAACCTTTGGAGCATCCTCAAGCAAAAGATCTATGAGGGTGGGAGACAGTTCACATCAAAACAGCAGCTGTGGGAGGCTATTCTGACATCTTGCAAAGAAATTCAAGCAGAAACTCTCCAAAAACTCACAAGTTCAATGGATGCAAGAATTGTGAAGGTTATATCAAAGAAAGGGTCCTATGTTAACATGTAACTTGGCCTCTTCAGATGTTTTTGATTGCAGTAGCTTTTGATTTCAGTAAATATGACCTCCTAATGCTGCAAATTCAACAAATGACCATTTTCAGTTCTTTACAACCAATAAAATGTTTTGAAACTCTGTTGTGCATAATAATTTGGAACAGAGCATTTTGAGTTTTTTTTATTTTTGAAAAAAAAATAGTTATCATTGGGAGGTTTGTTCAATAAAATTTGAATTATGTTTTCACAGTTGATGACTTGAAAATTATACTGTCATTTGCATCGACTATTTAGGAAAATCAGAGACAAATATTTGCATAATAATTTGGAATGCGGTGTAAAATGCAGGCTTTGCTGTTTATCAAATCAAGCATTTTCTCAACCAACAGCCAGCCGACCACCAGGGGCAAACACATGTTGGGGCAACATTATGCTGCAGAACTGACGAGCGAGCGCACCCTGTAGTGGCAGCGTTTAAGTTTTCAATAGTGGACTGGTGTGATGGTGAAACACAAACCAGATGTTGGGAGCAGAAGGTGACAGTCTGGCAACACATGGAAGCGAGGAGCTAGTGCCTTGAAAGGATCATCGTCCGTTGTCTGGAAGTGTTTTGGATTCAGGGCAAGTGATGCTGACTAAAAAGAAATTATATGCAAAGATGCCATAGAGCTGTGTCTGCGCCGCAGGACAACACAACTAACTTATTCAACCACTTGAAAAAACACCACAAACACAAGTACAATAAATGCATGAAGGCTAAAGCGAATGTCACTTCACTAAATCATTGTCTGTGTCCGGCGCCAACCCAGGCAACCATAATATCAACCCTGCACAGAGCTTCACCGTATCCATCCGCTTCCCAAAGACATGCTAAAGTAACTGATGCAATGGCATTTTATTTGGCCAAAGACATGTGTCCACTAAATACTATATGAGCAACAGAGGCTTCAGAAACATGGTCAAAACACTGGACAACAAATACGTGATCCCCACGTGATTCTCCAAAGTTGTATTACCTGCGCTGTATGAAAAATACAGATGAATATCACAACTGTCGAGTACTTTGCAACTACGACTGACCTATGGTCAAGCAGAATAATGGAGCCATACCTGTCCGGAAGAGTCCATGCTTGCAGACATTGTTTTTCCCACAAGACCACATAGGAGAAGCTATAGCCCATGGACTGAGGGAAGCACAATCATCTTGGAGCCTGCAGGAGGAGGGACTAGTCTGCATAACAAGATAGTGGCTCTTATGTCATCAAGGCAGCTTCTCTAAATAAATGGATGGGGATCCACTGCTTTGGCCACAGGCTTTATCTAGCAATTGGTAAGTAGGATGAATAAGAAATGAATTTTATGTAATCTGTGTTTTTCCTGAAGTTAATGAGTAATTGTGATTAATAATTGTGATTTCAGTATTGATCAAAATAATCAAGATCATCATTTTGGCCATAATCGTGCAGCTCTACCTCCGTGACAAGGAAGTCCTACCCATGTAAACATCTGCAGGATATTTCACATCTGTTGAAAAAAAATAGACAAGCTAGAGTTGGATGTTTTTGTCTCAATTAGCAAACCACAATATCTTTGTGGTGATGGACTCTTTTTTTCATCTGAAAATGCCAAGAAAAGTGAGCGAAGTGTGCCATAGCCAATTCATCCATAGCATGCTAACGAGCCACTGGCACAATGTCACGGTGAACACAAACCCTACTCAACAGGTGACTGGCATGTATTATAAACATTGACTTCTGCATTGGGCAATATTAAATTTATTAGCGTGTGTGAAATGACAGTAAGTCTATTCTTTTCTATATCATGCTCATTGAAGTGCTTAGAAGCAGTTAACTGGGTACATTTAGGAGGGACTATTTTTCTCAGCGGAGCAAAATAACTTATTAAACAAAGAAATCATAAACAAATCATAATGTTTTGACGTGTATTGCTGTAATTTAATAAACTGTGCTTATAGGCCTGTTGTATAACAGCAATATTACACTTGAAGTTGTGCAGAATCATGAATATAGTAACTGCAGTGATTTGTCATAGGCCAGACACGCCTTCTTGTCTAATGTTGCTTAACCTCTTGCTGACTTTTTTATACTTTGACTATACAGCATTTCATTTATTGTCACATTTCAATAAGCCATGCGTGTATGTTGACTTAAACTTGTTTATTTTCAGGTTTGGACTCAAACCAAGACAAAGACAACTGTCATTTCAATTTTTTTTTAACAAACTCTAAAAAACAAAACAACACTATCACATGACAAAACAGTAGTAACTGTTTAAGATGACGCTACAGGCTTGCACAGGTGTATTTTTGTATCTGTGCAGGTTTAGGTGTGTCTTGTGTTGTTACCTCATAATTCTGCTGATTCCAGTGAAACTTGCCAGCTTGTTTGGGAACTGGAGAGATGGACAGCTCCGCCTCCTCTGGGTGCAATAGCTGATTAATGAATGACAGTGTGTAGTTTTCCTGTAATGGCATGGTGTAATTTACAGGATGGCTTTCTTTGCGTAGATTTCATCAGAGACATCCTTCTGTTTATAGCCATAAAGTTTGACTACACACCTCTCAATCAGCCGAGTTGTGTAAAATCAAATTGCAAAATAACAGTCAGTCATTCCGTGCGGTTCATATCAGTACATCATCTCCTTTGTTTCTGTGAATGGAGGAAAACGTAGCACCTACGTGTTGATTTTACTCATTGTTTGCTCATTGCTCATGGTCTAGATGAGAAAGCTGTGAGTAGCACGTCCTCTGGTAGATGGTTATCATCAGGCTGTGGTTTTGACTACAGCCTAGCAGTTATTTGACAGTAGATGTGATAGAAAAAACACATTTCACTACTGCTGCAGGGTTAGGGTTTTTGTTTAGAAAATTTTCCATGTAGAATCTTGTTTTTCCCATTTGAGTTAAAAAATACTTCAGTATCTTTTTTTGCTGCTCTGCCCGCTTTCACATATACCACTAATAGTCCTAATTAAGTAAAAACTGTAGCTTCTAGATAATTAGATGACTTCTGTTTCAAGGGGTGTTGCTTTACTGTATGTTGTAGGGCTGAAACAATTAGTCGACATTGTCAATAACACTGACAAAGATTTGTTGACGCAGATTTTTGTCGACAAATCATTTAATTGTAAAGTTTATATGCATGAAGAAAATGTTCAGTTGTTACTGCAATGCATGACCGGAACCGCTACGGGCAGTAGCGCTTCTATTGTCTGGCATACATGAACAATTTTCAGTGAAGAAGAAGAGGAGCACAGCATGGCGAAGCAAAAAGATAAACAACTCGAAGTGGAGCTTAAAAAAAAAGGCAGACCCAAACTTTCTATAGTATGGGAACATTTCACAGAAAACAAAAAAACCCTGAAATGAGTAAAATGCAGACTTTGCAAGGCAGACCTTTCCTATCATGGCAGGACTACAGTGATGCATGAGCATCTGAAATGACGGCACCCGGGAGCCGCAGCATTAACGGCTGCTTCTGCTTGGTAAGTTTTAGGGAATAAAGAAAGTTAATGCCGCTTATTTTCAATGGCCAACAGTTTCAAGTCTTAGAAAATCTAGTGCATACTTGTGGATGCCCATAGAAACCAAGTATAAGCAAGTATTCTTGTAACAGTTGAACAGTAACAGTGTGTTCACACCAAACGCGAATGGGCAAATTATTCGCGTGGCACAATTACATTATAACTCAATGTAAACATGCGAATAGATATGAATTCCCCTTCTGAGTGAGATGCAGACAGGCAAAGTTGCCTTTATAGCTTCTGCAGCTGTGTTTAACCTGCTGTGGAAATTCCCAAAATAACGTCATGCTTAGGTTTACATTATCCGACAGAGGGCTCACCTGAAAAAGCTGTCCTTGTTTCCAAAACTTTATAAGATGATGAGTGTTTCCGTTGCTAGCTTGCTAGCCTCGTCAGCATGTCCGTGGCAGGAAACCATGGGTAAATAACTTTGAAATCTCGATTCAGCTGAAGAGCTCCCTGTCCTCCTGTCTCCAGGTGAGTGAGTCTCATTTTCAAACTAGTTTACTCTGCAATGGTGATACTTTTACTCCGGTGACAGCAGAATCTCAAAGCTAGCATATTACCTTGGACGCGAACATGCCATTTCGCATGTACTCACCTCTTTCCATTCACTTTGTATGGATTTGCGCCGCCCGTTTGCATTTGGTGTGAACGCACCTTAACCCTTTGAGTGTGAGATTTTGTGTGCCCCTAGTGGCAGAGCGCGGCACTGCACCTGTCATCTCACTGACATCGCCGGCTGTGTTGAGAATTTGTACTGATTTGTACTGATCTGCCAGTTTCAGAAGGTGGCAGACATGCGTTGGAGGACTCAATGGATGACACGTAATACACCAAAGAAGAAGAACTCCTCATTTCCTTTTTTTGTATTCCCTTCTTTTAGCTCAGAAAGCTAATATGGCCATGATCCATCATCGTGCACCCTCACTTATACGGCTTTGTACACGGAAAATAGCCGCGGGATACAAGTGAAATTTATGTGGGATAATCTTAAGACTTTGTAGATGTGGTAGAGAGCGTAAATGACTGACAAAACACAAAATATCGACCACAATGGGTGAAAATGCAGCAATCATGGCAGCGAGTGAGACCCGTTAGCCACCAGTAAGTGACGATTTTTGTTTTTTGGGTTTGTTTTTTTTTCATTGTACTGATTTTCTGGTTCATATACTTTGAAGAAAAGATAACAACATACCCCTGTAGAGACAACAGTGTCAAAAAACAGAACCATTCTTTGTGTAAATATGTCCAAAGTTCAGTTTTGACTGAGTTATGGAATTTAAAGAGCTGCTGTGACATTATGCAAATTAGATGCATAAATTTATTCCTATCTGAAACTTTGGATCGTATTTTACATCCTTCTAATTGACAGAAAGCCATTATCTCTTACCACTTTCAAGTTATAGCCTTGGAAAGCTGAACTATTTTATTGACAAAAAATATTTACCACTCTTGACCACTAGGGGTTATGTTACAATTCGGCAACAGTCACACTCAGAGAATTAACAGTTGAAACATGTAAAGGTAAAAACATCTCCTTTCTATCCTTGTCCTTAATAAGAAAAACAAAAGGCTAATGCAGTGAATACTGATATGAAGGTTTACCTTATCTTAAACTTGTGATAATTAATACAGCTTTCTTGTTTTGTTTTGTTTTTTTTTTGTATTTAGCTCTGGAAATTGCTTATAAAATGTTATATTTTTGCTGCACAGTGGCGCAGTGGTTAGCACTGTGGCAGCACAGTTTTACCCTCGGCCGGGGGATCGCGGGGACTGTGAGATCTTGGGTTCGATCCCTGCCCCCGGCCAACAGTGATCTGTGTGGAGTTTGCATGTTCTCCCCGTGTTTGCGTGGGTTTACTCCGGGATTTCTCCGGTTTCCTCCCACATGCCAAAAACATGCAGGTTAGGGAGTTAAGGGGCGCTTGCGCACGCAGCGACTGGCAGCTGGTGGTTTGTCACCAGACTGCAAAACAAATCTACCTACGGGTACAAAATAAGTAATAAAAAAAAAATATTAAAGCAGGGACTGACAACAAGGTGATTTTCACAGGTGTGCAGGCTTAAACAGTGGGTGAGATAAAATATGCACTAGAGCCCCAAAAGGAAGCAGAGATGGCAGACATAAGAAAAATAATCACGATTAGTTGACTGATCGAAAAAACAGTCATTAGATTAGTCGACTACCAAAATAATCGTTTGTTGCAGCCCTAGTATGTTGCTGTATTTACAGTGGGGACAGGCTTGATCAAAAATCTAAAAGAAAACCTAAAAAATATTCTGAGAAAAATGTAGCAATAAAAAGTTGAACATTTGTGAAGAAAAATTCTTACATTTGTGAAAAAATATGCAATTTCAAAGAAAATATTGCAAAGAGAAAAATTATAAGAGCAAAGAAATAGTAATAATGGTTTGCATTTACATAGCACCTTTCATGATACCCAAAGTGCTTTATAATGAGTCCATTATTCATTCACTCCACAGACAGACAATGGTAGTGGTAAGCTACTACTGTAGCCACAGCTGCCCTGGGGCAGACTGACAGAAACGGGGCTGCCAATCCATGCCAATGACCTCACCGACCACTACCGAACATTTATACACATTCATACCCAGTGTCATGGACACTGGAGGCAAGGTTGGTAAAGTGTCTTGTATAGGGACACAATAGCAGGATGGCTGGGGGGAGCAGGATTCAAACCGCCAACCCTGTGGTTATTGGACGACCCGCTTTACCTCCTGAGCCACTGCCGCCCCAATAGTCCAACACCCATATTGACAGCATTCCGATATTTTATGAGAAAGAAAGTTGCACTTTGTTTAAAAAAAAAATTGGGATGCACGGTGGGGCAGTGGTTAGCACCGCGGCAGCACAGTTTACCCTCGGCCGGGGGATCGCGGGGATCATGAGATCGTGGGTTCGATCCCTGCCCCCGGCCAACAGTGATCTGTGTGGAGTTTGCATGTTCTCCCCATGTTTGCGTGGGTTTACTCCGAGATTTCTCCGGTTTCCTCCCACATGCCAAAAACATGCAGGTTAGGAAGTTAAGGGGCGCTTGCGCACGCAGCGACCGGCAGCTGGTGGCTTGTCTCCGGACTGCAGAACAAATCTACCTACGGGTACAAAAAAAAAAAGAAAAAAGGGGTGGGATTACATCTGGGATCGGCTCTGAGCCGATTCTTGTTTGCAAGTCTGTATTGTTTGAATATATTTATCTGCCATGTGTGTTTACCTCTGCACCTACATGGTTAAACTTGCAAATATGTCATGTTTACGTCATGTAATCTTGTGACCTGGTTGTGAAACGTGAGTGAGCCAATCCTCTGGAGGAAGGGGGGGTAGGTCTGTATTAGGATACGGGGGAGGTAGCTGTCAGCGTTTTCCACTCCAGCTGTGTGAAATGGAGCAGCCCACATTTTCTGCCAGTCACAGAAATTCGGTAACGTTGGCATAAAAAGGGAGTCTTCGAGGAAAGGCTAGGATGTCCCCTGGCTACTACTATGCTGTCAGAGTAGCTCACTTCACATGCCATTCATTCCTGCTCAGTTGTGATCTATACAGAGTCTGAAATATTTGAAAAGCTTGTTTTTCCTCAAAGTAACATTCAGGAAACTGTGTGACCACGACTGTTTGAATATGCATTCTGCTGAGGAAACGGCTTTTCAATCTTGTCTGAGCTGGTGCTGGTATTTTATTACACAGAAACATGTTTCACCCATTTCATTTGGATTTGCATAATTCCGACTGCAATATTTGTTTCTCTTCATTTATTAGAATGTGATGCTAGACTCAGCATTACTGTCTCTGCCTCTTTTTGCAGTAAATAAAAACTCACTGAAGGGTGAAAAAGCTTCACATAAGTCTCCTTGATGCAGTACAACTCTGTAATGTGCTATCTCAGAAGTTGTAGCCCATGTTCTAATGTGTCTCAGATTGATTGATTGATTAATTAACTTTTGATAGGTTGAGGGTCTGCAACAACTGACTCAAAACAGATCACTAAAATAAAAAACAAGGCAAAAAAATGTGTACATTTATGTGGAAAAAAGTCCAAAATTTACAGGAAAAACATCACAAACTTAGAAGAAAAAAGCTTTCAATTTAAGAAGAAAAAAAAAGCAAATTTGCAAGAATGAAGACAAATTTATAAAAATCAAGTTGTAAAATTTCAAGAATAAAGTAAAAAATTTGAGAATGTCAGTTTTAAAAAAGTCAACAATTTGAGAATAAAGGTGCAAAAATTTGAAAATAGTTGCCAATTTACATAAAAGAACAATGTGCATTATAAGTAAAGTCACAAATTTACAAAAAAAACTTGCAGTATGAAGTTGCAAAAAATGTAAGAATAAAGTAGCAATTTTTTTGAATAAATCACAAATTTAAAAAAAAAAAAAATCAAGAAAAACAGAAAATTTAAGAGGAAACTAGATCAAAAATTTACAAGAAATTTTACATGTCAAAAATTTGGGAAAAGTTGTAAAAATGTAAGAATAAATTGCAAAATTTTGAAAATGCCACATTAAAATGTGGAATAAATAAAGTCACAAATTTATCAGAAAATAATTTTTAAGAGGAAAAATAAATTAATAAATTTGAAAAATCTTTTTTTTTTCCTGTGCAGTCAATCAGAAGAAAGTTGCCTGAATAATCAATATAAAATATGATACGTATGACCTTTCATATACAGTATGTGTGTAAGAAAGTACGTGTTGTTGTGCAGAAATAAGAGGCTGTAAAGGCATTATGGCTGTGCTCAGGCTGCTGTTGCTTGTTTTCTCACCCTCCCTCTACTGTAAGGCGGAGGCCAAGTTTCTCCACCTCCCACAGCTGCCCTCAGAGTTCTGTTTGATTTTGATCAAAGGATATGCATGCAGAATATCAGCTTTAAAAACACAGGACAAATGCTCGAGATACTGCCAGCAGGTGTGGAAAGGTTGTACAAGGCCACTATAAATATACACGACTGTCTTCATAAAGACGTGTTTTAAGTGTCAATAAAGAAGACGAGATTACACCATGAAGGTCGTAGGAATGTGCTTTTACAGCTTCACGGGGAGCTTCTTGTCTCCAAACCAGCAGCTAATATGAAAACTTTTGTTTGTTCAGGTTTCATTAACCTGCGTTTTAAAGCCAACAGCTCATATCTTGACCTTTGGAATTAAAGGCTGTGTCAAATATGCACACAGCCTGAAGACACTGAGAGGTAATATGTCCATATTTGTGTTTTAATATGCATAGGAGACTGTTGGCATCAATTAGGTTTATGTTTGTTGTGACCCGTGAAATTATAGATGTGGAATAAAATGCGATATTTAAAAAAAAAAAAAGTTTTACACATTTGTAGCAATGCTTTATTTCTTACTGGTGGCAAGCTCAACTTTGAAAAACCTGTCTTATACTTGAGGTTTTTTATGTAAATTTGCAGCTTTTTTAAAAAATAAATTGCATCCACTTTTTAACTTATCTGCACCCCTGGTTCAAGTCACAGGGCAGTGGTGGCCTAATCAAATCAAAAATCAAATCAACCTTTATTGTCATATTGCTGTACATACAACTGTAGTGCAGGCAAGATGAAATTGCATTTCTCTCGGCATCCATATAAGTAAAAAGAACATAATTTAAGACACACTCACACACCCCCTCACCCCCCACCCCAACACAGCCATTCATACATCCCTGAGACATACTTGAAAACTAACTAGAACTATAATATACAAATAATATACATAATGTCCATAAGGTGCAGTAGTATGTATGAAAGATTCCGGATCAACTGTTCAGCATCCTCACAGCTTGTGGAAGGAAGCTGTTAATCAGTCTGGTGGTTCTGCCTCTGATGCTCTGTAATCGTTTGCCAGATGGCAGAAATTCAAAGTGTTAATGCAGAGGGTGAGAGTGGTCCTTGACAATGTTCAGTGCCCTGCTCCTACAACGGTTCTGAAAAAGTTCTTGGACAGAGGGGAGGGAAACTCCAATTACCCTCTCAGCTCCCTTAACTATCCTCTGCAGGACTTTTTTGTCTGACATACTGCAGCTGGAGTACCATGTTGCAATGCAGTACATCAGAACACTCTCCACCACACCTCTGTAGAAGGTCCTGAGGATGCAGATGGGGAGAGAGGCCTGTTTGAGTTTCCTCAAGAAGTGCAGTCTCTGCTGGGCCCGCTTCCTGATCCCCAAGGAATTCTTGCTCCAGGTCAGGTCCTGCGAGATCTACATTCCGAGGAACTTGATGTTCTCCACTCTCTCTACCAAACGGCCGCCGATGCTGAGAGGGACGTGTTCAGGCTGTGACCGCCAGAAGTCGATAATCATCTCCTTTGTTTTGTCCACGTTGAGCACCAGATTGTTCTCCCTGCACCAGCCCTCCAGGTCTCTAACTTCTTCCCTGTACATTGATTCCTCATCCCTCTGAATAAGTCCCACCTCTGTGGTGTCGTCTGCAAACTTAATAATCTGGTTCCCCTCCTGTCTGGATACACAGTCATGTGTTAGAAGTGTAAACAACAGTGGACTGAGTACGCAGCCTTGAGGGGATCCGGTGCTCAGCGTGATAGAGTTGGAGATGTTATTTCCAACACGGACAGACTGAGGTCTCTCAGTCAGGAAATCCAGGATCCAGAGACATGTGGCGGTGTTCAGACCGAGAAGGAGTAATTTCTCCATCAGTCTCTGGGGAATAATGGTGTTGAATGCTGAACTGAAATCAATGTACAGGAGTCTGGTATAGGTGTCTTTCTGATCCAGGTGAGTGATGACAGAGTGTAGGGTGGTGACTATAGCATCCTCCATGGAGCGGTTTGAATGATATGCAAACTGAAGCAGGTCATGTGATGCAGGGAGGCAGACTGTGATGTGTGGTTTGACAAGCAGTTCAAAACACTTCATCACAATTGTGCCCTTCAGAGGTAAAGTGGGCTATCCCACAAAACCATTTATTTTGAGAAAATGAGCTCTAAAGTTGAAATATTCTCAAAAAATCAGTGTGCCTATATCATTAAAAAGTTACCCCCATAAATACCTTCAAGGTTTATGCAGCGCTAGGCAGTTTAAGAAAATGATAGACCCTTAACAATTAGTGTAGTACAATTAACTCATTTTTGACCTACATGTGGGATAGCCCACTTTACCTCTGAAGGGCACAATTGGTGTCAGTGCAACAGGACGATAGTCATTCAGACAGGACACAACTGCTTTCTTTGCCACCGGTACTATGGTAGAGGTCTTAAAGCATCTGGGAACGATGGCCTGACTCAGGGAGATGTTATAAATGTCAGTCAGGACATCTGCCAACTCGCTCGCGCAGTCTCAGAGCACACGTCCCGGGATGTTGTCCGGATGTGCAGCTTTACGTGGGTTGACCCTGATTAGGCTCCTCCGTGTGTCCGCTGCGTTGATGATGATAGCTGGCCCAACAGATGGTGGAGATGGGCCAGCCCTCCCTCTGATTGTCGGGTTTGATGCTTCAAAATGTGCAAAGAAGTTGTTGAGCCTGTCTGGAAGCGAAGCGTCGTCATCATCGACCCCCTGCCTAGACTTATAATCCGTCAGCGCCCAAACTCCCTGCTACATCCGTTTGGTGTTCCTTGTGTCACAGAGGTGTCCCTGGATTTTCTCCGCATAGGTGCGCTTCGCCGTCTTAATTCCGAGAGCGCAGACCTGGCTGAGCGGAGGGCAATCCTGTCCTTCACTCTGAAGGCTGCATCTCTGGCTGTGAGCAGCGAGCGCACCTCTGCAGTCATCCAGGGCTTATAGTTGCCCCGTGCAGTGATAGTCTTCACTATAGTGACATCCTCTGTGCACTTCGCGATGTAGCTGGTGACCATTTCAGCATACTCCTCCACATCTGTCCTGTCTCCCTAGGAGGCTGCTATTTTGAAGACCTCCCAGTCTGTGTGCAGAAAACAGTCCTTAAGTGCTGAGGCTGCACCCTCTGGCCGAATCCTGATTTGTTTCTCTACTGGCCTGCTGCGCTTCAGTAAAGGTTTGTAGGCAGGCACCAGCGTCACGGATAGGTGGTCAGAATGGCCGAGGTGGGGGCAAGATGTTGCCTTATAAGCATCTGGAAAGTTTGTGTACACCAAGTCCAACAAATTCTCTCCTCCTGTCTTAAAGTCTACACATTGTTTAAACTTGTGGAGCACAGTCTTTAAACTGGTGTGATTAAAATCCCCCGCAACCACCACAAAACTGTCCGGGTGTGGAGTTTGAAATTCACTAATAGCATTGTGCAGCTCTCCGAGTGCCTCGTTACCATTAGCTTTAGCATTAGCGCTAGGAGCTATGTAAACAGCAGCTACAAACACGTTGGTGAATTCCCTCGGCAGATAGAATGGCCGACAATTTACGATAAGGACCTCTGCCAACGGACAACAGTGTTTAGATACTAACGTGGCATTAACCCACCAGTTCTTGTTAATATAGATACATAGCCCCCCCCCCCCCCCCCAGCTCTTACCGGAGCTAGCAGCCTCTCTGTCCGCCCGGAACGATGTCATCCCTTCCAGCTGAATGGCCGTGTCAGGGATGTTGTCGTGGAGCCATGTCTCCGTGAACGCAAAATAGTTAGAGATGTGGACTGGTGAGCAGAGGGTGACGGGTTCGATCCTTGGACCGGCAGGATTAGATCTGGGTGGAATAGATAACGTAGCAGTAGAGGTGTGCCATATTGTATCGTTCATGATAATACCGGTATAAATTTTGATAGTGGTGTAAAAATGAATATCGCGATATTTGGGGCCCGTTAATTCTGCCAGCAGAAGTTGCATGTTACCATAGAAACTGGAAAAAAAAACATGGCGTGAGAAAAGCGGCACTCCGTGCTTGGACATCTTCATCTGGTTGTGAGAAAGTAATTTAGTTTTAACCCTTTAACTGCCCAGATTAAATGGATGGGTCGCGCGCCCCCAGTGGCACAGCGCAGTAACTGCACGTGTCAACTTATTGACTGAGTTATGTAATTTATATAGCTGCTGTGACATTATGTAAATTAGATGCATAAATTTATTCCTATCTGACACTTTGGATCATATTCTACATTTTTCTAATTGACAGTAAGCCATTATCTCTTGTAACTTTCAAGTTATAGCCTTGGAAATCTGAACTATTTTATTGACAAAATTTTTACCACTCTTGACCATTGGGGGGGTGCCATATAGGGCAGTTAAAGGGTTAAGGCCGTTTCAGACCGCTGCCATCATTAAAAAAAGAAAAACAAAACAGTGCAGCGATGCAGATAATCTGCCTGCATTTTTTTCTACATGTCAACAAAGCCACTTCGGGGAAAAGTTTTACTTCGCCCTGAAGCAGTGTTGCTGACATCCGAAGTGTCCAGATGTTTATTTTCATTCCATTGTGGCTGCTCCAGCATGATTTATTCAACCAACTGAAAGGGAAAAAAAAAAAAATCTGTTAACAGCCCCAGGACTGGTCTGTGCAAATCAAATCAAATCAAATCAAATCAAATCAAATCAAATCAAACTTTATTGTCATATTGCTGTACATACAACTGTAGTGCAGGCAAGATGAAATTGCGTTTCTCTCAGCATCCATATAAATAGAAGCAGCATGATTTAAGACACACTCCCACATAGCTCCACCCCCCACCCCCACCCCCCATCCATTCACACATCCCTGAGACATACTTGGGGGAAAAAAAAACAACAACAAAAAAAAACTAACTATAATATACAAATAATATACAAAATGTCCGTAGGTGCAGTAGTGTGTATGAGAGATTCCGGGTCAACTGTTCAGCATCCTGACAGCTTGTGGAAGGAAGCTGTTGATCAGTCTGGTGGTTCTGCCTCTGATGCTCTGGAATCGTTTACCAGATAGAAGAAGGAAGGAACCGAGAAAAAAGGAGAAAGACGGGAAGTCTTACCAGCAGAAGTGTTGGGAAACAACAGGTAGAGCAGCATATATTTAATATGATGAAACAATAATAGTTTTAAACTAGAAAAGCACTCGGAGAGCGCAGACCTCCGCCAAGCGCTACAGTTCCCCCCTTACAGTGTTTGTGTGTACGTTTTCAGATTCCTTGACCATGAAAACATATGACTAGCAATTGGATTGACAATGATAGGATTAGTGGTTCAGTAGTTATTCACGAAAATGGCATTTTCCGTAATGGCGGCCACAGTTCCCCCATACAGTGTTTGTGTGTATGTTTTGAGATTCCTTGACCATGAAAACATATGACTAGCAATTGGATTGACAATGATAGGATTAGGGGTTCAGTGGTTATTCACGAAAATGGCATTTTCCGTAATGGCGGCCACAGTTCCCCCATACAGTGTTTATGTGTACGTTTTGAGATTCCTTGACCATGAAAACATATGACTAGCAATTGGATTGACAATGATAGGATTAGTGGTTCAGTAGTTATTCACGAAAATGGCATTTTCCGTAATGGCGGTTTTCTTCTGGACGGTGATCCAGATCATCCCCAAAATTTAATCAGTTCTTCCTTGTACCATTTCCAACAACGCCTGAAAGTTTCATCGAAATCCGTCCAAAACTTTTTGAGTTATCTTGCTAACCAACAAACAGACAGACAAACCCCGGCAAAAACATAACCTCCTGGCGGAGGTGATTAGCCCACTCTCTCCCCGTTTTATTTAGACCCTCTTCCTGACCTGGTGAAATAACATACTAGACTAAATTAATATGTGAAAAGCAGCAAAACCCCCTCATGTCCCAGAGCATAGAAATGAGATAAAGACAGAAGTAATGTGGTGAAAGCATGTCTGTGTTTATACTGCTGTAGCTGCTGACTGTAGTTTAGGGTTTATGTTTTTTAATGTAATACAGCCGTGGACAAAATTGTTGGTACCCCTCTGTTAATGAAAGAAAAACCCACAATGGTCACAGAAATAACTTGAATCTAACAAAAGTGGTAATAAATAAAAATTCTATGAAAATTAACCAATGAAAATCAGACAATGTTTTTGAATTGTGGTTCAACAGAATTATTTTAAAAAACAAACTCATGAAACAGACCTGGACAAAAATGATGGTACCCCTAGAAAAGATTGAAAATAGGCCATAGGGACATGAACATGACCATAGATTCATCCAAGATGTGTCCTCTAATTAACATCACAGGTGTCTACAAACTTGTAATCAATCGGCCTATTTAAAGGGTGACAAGTAGTCACTGTGCTGTGACTTTTTTTTTTTTTGGTCTAATGCTTGTCAAGTGGAAGGATTGCTAGTTGGCTAACAATGCAGCAGTTAGCTAGCTAACCTGAGCTTGCTAACATTGTCACAAGAAAAAGAGAATAACCTGCCATTTGAGTCGGTGTCGGTACTTTGACCATTGCTCTTGTTGTCAAGAGTCTGTGGGAGATTGAGATTGCCAAACTCTATCTCTATATCTTGCTTAGCTCACTGTTAACACTGTGGTAGAGTTGGTAAACATTTTCAGGCATGTGATGCTGTGGAACATTTAAACCTTCATATTTAGTTGTCCTGTTAAGGTGTACTCCAGTTCTGTGATCTATCATCTGTCACTTGCTGTGTAGCCTGCCTCTTCCCAAGTTGAGACATCAAACCTGTGCTTCACAAGCACAAATCAGGTTTCTGCACCTTCAAAGGTGCGTTCATACCAAACGCGAATGGGCGGCGCGAATCCATACAAAGTGAATGGAAAGAGGCAAGTACATGCGAAATTGTGCGTTTGTGTCTGAGGCTAGCTAGCTAGCTAGCTGCTAGCTTTGAGATTCTGCCATCACCGGAGTAAAAGTATCACCATTGCAGAGTAAACTAGTTTGAAAATGAGACTCACTCACCTGGAGACAAGAGGACCGGGAGCTCTTCAGCTGAATCGAGATTTTGAAGTTATTTACCCATGGTTTCCTGCCACGGACATGCTGACGAGGCTAGCAAGCTAGCAACGGAAACACTCATCATCTTATAAAGTTTTGGAGACGGGGACAACTTTTTCAGGTGAGCCCTCTGTCGGATAATGTAAACCTAAAGCATGATGTTATTTTAGGGATTTCCACAATAGGCTGAACACTGCTGCAGAAGTTATGAAGGCAACTTCGCCTGTCTGCATCTCACTCAGATGCTGAATTCATGTTTATTCACGTATTTACATTGATTTGATTGATTGATTGATTACAACGTAATCACGCCACCTGAAAAATTCGCCTGTTCGCATTTGGTGTGTGAATGCACCTGAAGTCTGCTTTTGTCTCTGTTTAGCAGGCCGAAGCTAATTTACTGTCAGAATTTGAGTCTTTGGTGTTTATGTAAATGTGCAGGGTGACATCTGATTAAAATGATCCAGGAGCTGCAGCTGAATTAGAAATGTGTGCCAGCAACCCTCAATTAGGAAAATGTCTGATGAATTAAATGTTGAGCTTGTAAACAGAAGCCCGGATCTGCCCATGTGTCACATGCTGATAATCAGAGCTTCAGTTACTAAACACACTGCTAAATGTCTAAAGTTTGCTTAACTTAAAACTAAAGTAAGTTTATTGCCTCAGAAAAAATATGTAAACTGGATTTAAAGAGATGTTATTAATTTGATTATTTTGAGGGTGAACTTGTCACTATGGTTGTCTTGTGTTATATGTGGAAAATGACTCTCGGGGCTTGCCAAGGGGGTTGGGGTAGTGATGTCAGGCGGGCTACGGTTAGAGTGTATATTCTGTTGTTCACTATAATAAAGTGTGTTCAGTACTCAGTTAATGGAGGCCCTTGTCTCATGTTATTCGGACGTATTTGGCAACGAGGAATAAAATGGGCACGTGTATCAAACAACCACCTCCGTTTTTGCAGTCTCCGCACACATCAGCTATACCGTAGGCCCGCTGGAGGGAGATGTTTGGCATGTATAGGCGCTTTTCCACTTGGAACCCAAAGGCCTCGTTTGGCCTGGAACCGAACAGTACCGTTCGGCACCCATGGTTTTCCACAGCACAAGGCTCACTGTAGCATGGGTGGGAGAAGGAGGGAGTTGGAGGCGGGATTTGGAGGGAGTTGGAGGCGGCGCTACGCTTCCCATGAGGCGACGCCATATTCCTGTTCAGTAAAATCAACATCAAAACATGTAGCAATACATCTCCAAAAGTTAAATATTTTTGGACACTCATGTCAGAAAGTGAGACCCATATATTATACAGAATCATTAATCAGACAGTGAAGTATTGTTAGATTTTAATCATTTATTGGCTCACAGCACATGAATATCAAAAATTACTTTTCTCGACAAATAGATGGTTAGGTAAAAATACATGATCTATGTCAAAATCATGGAGAGACTGTTGAGACGTCATGGAATTTATCTGCTCCAGCCAGTGGTGTCGTGGCAAAACATGGATCAGGTGCCATATGAGCCGTTAAATATATATTTCAACAGGTAAACAGTACTGAGTTAGGCCTAAGATATATTTAGCAATTATGATGCATTTTAAGCCAAAACAAATGGATCTAGGATTAGAAGTAATTAAAATAAAGCAGTCCCAAGGTTACATGGAGAAATATGTGGATTAACTGGAAATATATCGTATTGAGTATTGCTGACTATATGTAGATACTGTATAAATATACATATTGTCTGCATCAACAGTGAACTATACTTGTATTCATGTAGTATTGCCCTGGGGATTTTGACAATAAACCTTTGTACTTTTGCAGATGTCTCTATTTTGTTTTACAGTCTTCAGCAAAGAAATGTTTTGGGTACTTTTCTTAAAATGAGCCATTATTTTCAAAGTCACTGATAAATGGTTTGTACTGTTGACTCTTTTCCCACCGGTGTCAGAACAGACAAAATAGAAAATCATGATGCAAACACATAAATCACTAAATTGTTTATTCCAATCAGCAGCAAATTACAGATTATTTAGAATGTGCAAAATTCAAACTGTAAAAAAAAAAGAGAGACAAAATGTGACAAAAAATAAGCAACAGCACAACACAGACTGGATATGATAATCCTTGTGTGATTTTACATGTCGTTTTGTATATACAGCCGTGGACAAAATTGTTGGTACCCCTCTGTTAATGAAAGAAAAACCCACAATGGTCACAGAAATAACTTGAATCTGACAAAAGTGGTAATAAATAAAAATTCTATGAAAATTAACCAATGAAAATCAGACAATGCTTTTGAATTGTGGTTCAACAGAATTATTTTAAAAAACAAACTCATGAAACAGACCTGGACAAAAATGATGGTACCCCTAGAAAAGATTGAAAATAGGCCATAGGGACATGAACATGACCATAGATTCATCCAAGATGTGTCCTCTAATTAACATCACAGGTGTCTACAAACTTGTAATCAATCGGCCTATTTAAAGGGTGACAAGTAGTCACTGTGCTGTGACCATTGTGGGCTTTTCTTTCATTAACAGAGGGGTACCAACAATTTTGTCCACATGTGTGTGTTTGGAGTATTTATTCCTTTAGTTTTTGTTTAAATTGTCCAAGCTTTGTACATGATTTTAATTCAGGTCCAAAAGTGTTCCACAGTCTGACACCTTGCACTGAAACACAGTGTTGCTTGGTAGTAGTTCTCAGACCCCAGGGCAGACCCAGAACTCACTGGAGAGACAACATCTCCCAGTTGGTCTGGGAACACCTTGGTATCCTCTCTGAAGATCTGGAGCAGGTGGTTGAGGAGAGGGAAGTCTGGGCTTCTCTGCTTGAACTGCTGCCTCTGCGACCCGGACCTCTGAAAAAGTGGTAGAAGATGGATGGATGGATGTCATGTATGGGAGCATTAATAAATGATACAAAGTCTATAGTGTGGGTTGATTCAGCAAATATTTCACTCTGCGCAGTATTGTGACTGATTTGCATATTTTACCTTTAATATAATTAATATGTGAATTCCAACACAGTTTATTATCAATTATTACACCAAGGATTTTAATTTTGGATACCCTTTCAATCTCTACACCATTTATACTGAGTTTAAATACTGAGTTGTTGTGATGGTGTGAAATAACGTTATCAATAAAGTTTAGCCACCGCTGTGTCGCCCTGGTTTCAAGTGTGGGTGGTGTTTTGTGCTTGTATTGCTAAAATATAAAAGGAAGCACTACAATGGGTCTCAAATATTTGTAATGTGTTCTATTACTGAACGAGTTTAAAGATGAAATACTATACACATATAAACTAAATTCTAATGGTGACTGAACATCTCCCATTCCCCAAGGTGCAAGATACACTATTATGACTATAACTCATAAAGGATCACAGAAATGATCTGATAAAAATAAATAAACAAGCGGTTTATTTTATGGTGGCTATTATTGGATGTGCCATTCATTTTCAATTACTCTGTAATTAATATTCACACAAATAAATCTCAATTCAGTCCCTTTCATATTAAGTGGAAATTGTGCTACTTTAAATTTGACACTTTACCTAAACTTTAACTTAAAGTGAGGTAGTCGGATCCGGGAAAAAAAATGGGGGTTTTTTGCGTGCATGGAAAGAAAATCCTACAGACACATATAGCGCGATTGTCTGCAAGTGTGAATGACCTGTTCCATGAGCAAATGTACGTTTTTTGGTCCGTGGCTGTTTAAATCGAATTCTTTCCTCCCGAAAATATCATTTTTGAATATTAATTACAGCTAAATGGGAGCAGTTTCGATGCCGACATTTCACATCCTAATATACGTGTTCTATACACCATCGGCTTTTGCGTATCCGACTACCTCGCTTTAAAAAGCAAAAGATTTGACTATAAATATGATGTGTTGTTTACCTGTCAAAATACATTGGTGTCAAAACGTCGCCATTCTGAGCCGATCCTGTTTGGACTCTACAATGAAATACACACAAATTAAGTACATGCACAGCACGAAAGTGCAACATGTAAAAAAAAAAAAAAATGAATAAAATAAACTTTTTAACCAGGATTAGAACTAGCTTATTTCATCAGATATTGTCCAACACAAAAAAGCAACATACAAGGACGGACATAGCATTAAGCTAGGTCATCGTTTAAACACGATTAAGTTTTCGTCTGTCCTAAGTGAACTTTCCACTGGTGGAAAAAATAACATAAAGCATGAATATCACATCACTCACCGTCCTGTATATCACAATATCACGGCTTCAACTGCTGAAGTTGGGTGCGTCACGGCTGCACATTCAATTCAATTCGGGTGGGTGGGTCTAATTCCCGGTGTGTCTCCATGTAATTTCTGGTGCGTCTGTTTGTGCGCACCACTGCAAACTCAGTCTGCTTCCCTCTGCATTCTCTCATCAGCCGAAACGCACAGGAAACTCTGCTGGACTGCGGTGTTAGATTTCTGCTGATTTCTGTTAAGCCATTCTATCGTTGTGGTTTATAATATCACTTGTTCGCGGGCTCACTGATGAAAAATTGCAAATGGCGACCAGCAAGCGATTCTCGAAAGTCAGCGTAACACCCACTCTGATGACGCTACGCACAGACCAATGAATGGCCAGCAGTGGCGTGACGAAATGGTGCCGGTACCCTTCGGACCTGCTTTTAACGGTGCCGAAAATAGTGTCGATAAAACTGGAACTGTTCCGAAAAAGCGAACTGTGAGGCCTTTGGGTTCCGAGTGGGAAACCGGACAATGGAGGCCGAACGGTACTAAACGAGGCCTTTGGGTTCCAAGTGGAAAAGCGCCTTATGTGGCTGCGACTGGCCTGAGTGACGCCGATGAAGAGAGACAGAGGAGCCTACTGATCAACTACCTTGGTGTGGAGGGCCAGTGGATATATTTTGGGCTATGTGGCAACGGCTCGCAGAAGGACGGCTTAGAACTGATGGACTGTGTTTTCAAGACCATTCCACCGTCACAACGTGGAGGGATGAGTTTTTTGACTGCCAACAGAGAACAGGTGAGTCCACTCAGTCCTTTATTATGGAGCTACGCAGCCTAGCAAGAGAATGCGCCTTTGGTTCTATCAAGGAAGAGCTTGTCTGGGATAAGCTAGCTCATGGCACTTAACAATGTGTGGCTGAAGAGCAAGCTAAAGCTAGCTAAAGATACTCTGTCGTTGGAAAACGTGTTCGACCTGGTTAGGTAGAGTGAGTCCACAGTTCGGCGGAGTTTATCAGCGTGGCCTAAAGGTAGTGTAGCCGTTCAAGTTTTCCCCCCTAGCACAGCCGTTAACAAGGTGGCTAATCCTCCGGGGCAGACCCCCAGGAGGCGGCAGACTGGGCTGAAGGACAGGGCCTGCCCTACCATTGCTAAATCATCAGCGGCGGAGCCCAGAAACACGACACAGGTGTGTGTGGCACGCGTGAAAAAGGGACCACTGAAATGGTACGTGCTAAAACTCGACAGAGTTGACGTGCCACTCATGGTGGACTCTGAGGCCGGCAGGTCCATTTTGAGTATGGCTACTCTGAAGAGACTTTTCCCGAATAAAACCATCAACGCAGGAACAGTGAGAATGTTTGGATACAGCCATGATGAGATCGAAATGGCGGGCACAGTCGACTTTTCAGTGAAATGTGGGTTGAAGACGGTCCCTACGTTCACCTTCCAAATCTCACGCCGGGGGGCGGACTTGCTAGGGATAGACCTGCTGGATGAGTTAGGATTTTCCATCGAGGACCCAGAAGGCGCTACGATACCCCGAATGGCATGTCCGCTGGCCAGCGCTGTTCAAAGGCCTGGGATGTATCAGCGCGTTCCACCACCGCCCATTCATAGATCCAGGTGGGATGCCGAAGATTCATCTGCTAAGGTGGCTTCCCCTAGCCCTATGGGACATTGTCACAGCAGAGTTGACCAAATTGCTGGAAGCAGGCATCATTGAGAGAGTGGATGCATCATCCTGGGTGTCAAAATATCGTGGTGGTCAAGAAAAAAATTGTGTGGCATCCGTCCATGTATCGATCTCAGGATGGTAAACAGGGCAATTATCCCGGACAAATACCTGCTCCCAATGATGGAAGAGCTCACTGCAGCATTCAGCGGTTCACGGGTGTTCACGAAGCTGGACCTTCACCAGGGTTACCTGCAGGTGCCCCTCCACCACCCAGCCAGCAGAAATCTGACAGCGTTTGTGACCCACATGGATGTGTTCAGGTACACCCACATGCCGTTTGGTCTGATTTCTGCGCCCAGCTGTTTCCAGAAAATAATGTCCACGATCCTGGCCGGCCTCCAGGGTGTGGTGGCATACCTTGATGGCATCGTAGTTCATGGCACGTCACGTGAGGAACACAGTGATCAGTTGGAACAGGTCCTGACGGCACTGCAGAAACATGGAGTCACCCTGGAGAAAAGTGTATTTTTGCGGCGGACTCTATTGAGTTTGTGGGGTTCCGGTTGATGTGGGGGGGGGGGGGGGCTGTGGCCCCTGCATTCGAACGTGGAGGCGGTTCTATGCCTCCCAGAACCATCGACACCTGCACAGATTTCCTCGTTTCTGGGTATGGTGAACTTTTATGGGCGTTTTATTCCCCACTACTCTGAAACGATTGGACCCTTCCAGGCACTGCTGAAACAAGATGCGCCGTGGCAATGGACCCCAGCCTGTTCAGTGGCAGTTACTAAGCTGAAGTATCAACTTACTTCCCCTCCGGTGTTGGCCCATTTTGATCCAAAACGGCCTACCATCGTGACCTGTGATGCGTCTGGCTCGGCGGTGGGGGCAGTTATGTCCAGGTGTGGGACTGCACGGAACACCCAGTGGCGTTCACATCCAGGTCTCTCTCAGCAGCTGAACAAAAGTACACACGTGGGTAAGAGAGAAGCGCTCACCTGCATCTGGGCATGTCAATGGTGGCATATTTACCTCTATCGGCGCCATTTCACTCTACGGACAGACCACCGAGCGCTGACGACATTGCTGGAGACGTCGGGTTCGGGACACAGACCATTGCGGATCCACAGGTGGATGGAGTGGCTGAGGGCCTACAACTTTACCACCCAGTTCACTCCTGGCAAGGATAACGTAGTGGCGGATCTCCTGTCCCACGCCACGACCAACTCCGTACAATCGGATGACAATGATGATGACGACCCAACAGAGACGGATCTGGTTAATACACTGCACGGGGCCCTTCGGGATATAGTATCCCCCCCAAGAACTTTGGGTGGAGTCGGAACAAGACCCCGTGCTGTCACAACTGTGCTCGGTGATTAGAGAGGGTTGGCCCGCAAAAGTGCAGGACGGGCTGGCACCCTTTCTTCAGTATAAAGACGAACTGAGCTGTTGGGATGACGTGTGTGGCGAGGGGGCACTGCATGCTAATCCCGATGTCTCTGAGATCGCGTGTCCTAGTGATGCTCCAAGAGGGCCACTTGGGTGTGGTCACAGTAAAACAGCGCGGCAGGGACTCTGTTTGGTGGCTGGGTTTTGATAAGGACATTGAAGTTATGGTAAAAAAAAAAAAATGTATTCCGTATATGGAGAGTGGGAAGACTGGCGGACCACCCCTGCAGCTGCTGTCGTACTCAGAAGGCCCTTGGAAACACATACAGCTGGACATTTGTGGCAAACTGCAAGCAGCACCCCCGAACAGTCAGTTTCTGCTCGTGGCCTACGACTTGTTCTCAAAGTGGCCCAAGGTGTTGCCCACTAACTCAGTCACGACGGATGTGGTTACGGGTTTCCTCTCGTCAGTGTTTGCCAGGTGGGGGATACCTAATGCAGTCACGACTGACAATGGCCCGCAGTTCACCTCTGGGGCGTTTGAAGAGTTCTTGAACAGTAAGGGTGTGGAACACATTTAATCCATGTTGTACCATCCCCAGGCCAATGGAGGCATTGAACGTTTTAACAAAACCCTAAAAAAACGGACTGAGAGCCCATTTGGCAGACAGCTTTGCATTTCCAGACGCCTCCCAGAGCACACTACTTCACTACAGGGCAACGGCCCATGCTACGACTGGATGTACCCCGGCGGCTCTCATGCTGGGACTTGAACTGCTTCTACCTTTGGATTGACTGAGGCTGCCCACGACTCACTCTCCAGGAAATATGGACTCTCCACGGGACCAGATCACTGCACAACAGCGTAAAATGAAACGTCGATTTGACAGGAAGCACAGAGCGAGAGCCCACGGACTGAAGGTGTCGGATCGAGTCTGGATTAGACACCCTAACCGCACACATACTGTAAGCTGCAGCCACTCTGGACGGGTCCCCTGTGGATCACGAGACAACGAGGCCAGGACACGTTCAAGCTCACAAATGGGTCGCAGTGGCACTCCAGCAGACTCAGGAAGTCACCACTGGAACAGAGGACTAGAAGTACGACGAGACAGCCTGACATGAGGTGGGACTGGTTGGACTGGGGTGATGAGAATCCACAGGCATGGCCAACGGTGCTCGGTGCGGAGTCTCCGCCCAGGGGACACCCGGCTAGAGTTCGTCAGAGGCCCAGATACCTTGAGGACAACAATAATTGATGCCTGTTGGGACTAAGCGGCAGAATAATCCGCTCCAACATGGTGGGGCGTTTTGGTAGTCTACCCAGACGCCCGTTTGGTTGGCTGAGTTTTGCCTAGTTAGCATTACCATATACAGTTAGGCCCAGAAATATTTGGACAGTGACACAATCTTCATGATTTGGGCTCTGCATGCCACCACATTGGATTTGAAATGAAACAACTACAACAGAATTGATGTGCAGACTTTAAGGTTTAATCCAAGGGGTTGAACAAAATTATATGATTAAACATGTAGGAATTGTAGCTGTTTTTATACAAACGCTCCTCATTTCAGGGGCTCAAAAGTAATTGGACAAATAAACATAACCCTAAGTAAAATGTTACTTTTCAATATTTTGTTGAGAATCCTTTACAGGCAATGACTGCCTGAAGTCTGGAACCCATGGACATCGCCAAACGCTGGGTTTCCTCCTTTGTGATGCTTTGCCAGGCCTTTACTGTAGCTGTCTTCATTTGTTGCTTGTTTGTGGGTCTTTCTGCCTTAAGTTTTGTCTTGAGCAAGTGAAATGCATGCTCAATTGGGTTGAGATCTTGTGATTGACTCGGCCATTGCAGAATATTCCGCTTCTTTGCTTTAAAAAACTCCTGAGTTTCTTTTGCAATATGTTTTGGATCATTGTCCATCTGTACTGTGAAGCGCCGTCCAATCAACTTTGCTGCATTTGGCTGAATCTGAGCAGAAAGTATATCCCTATACACTTCAGAATTCATCCGGCTGCTTCTGTCTTTTGTCACATCATCAATAAACACAAGTGACCCAGTGCCATTGGAAGCCATGCATGCCCATGCCATCACACTGCCTCCACCATGTTTTACAGAAGATGTGGTGTGCTTTGGATCATGAGCTGTTCCAATTCTTCTCCAAACTTTCTTCTTCCCATCATTCTGGTATAGGTTGATCTTAGTCTCATCTGTCCAAAGAATGCTGTTCCAGAACTGGGCTGGCTTCTTCAGGTGTTTTTTGGCAAAGTCAATTCTGGCCTTTCTATTTTTGAGGCTGATTAATGGTTTGCATCTTGTGGTGAATCCTCTGTATTTACTCTCATGAAGTCTTCTCTTTATGGTAGACTTCTGGAGAGTGTTCTTCACTTGAGTGGATGTTGTGAAGGGGTTGTTCTTCACCATGGAAAGGATTCTGCGGTCATCCACCACTGTTGCCTTCCGTGGACGTCCAGGCCTTTTTGAGTTCCCAAGCTCACCAGTGCACTCTTTTTTTTCTCAGAATGTACCAAACTGTTGATTTGGCCACTCCTAACATTTCTGCTATCTCTCTGATGGATTTCTTCTTCTTTTTCAGCCTCAGGATGGTCTGTTTCACCTCCATTGAGAGCTCCTTTGACCGCATGTTGTGTGTTCACAGCAACCGCTTCCAAATGCAAACGCCACACCTGGAATCAACTCCAGACCTTTTAACTGCTTAATTGATGACAGGTTAACGAGGGAAGAGCCCATGCAGCCTTGTTATTTTTTTTTTTTTGCACTCTTCTGAGTCAATTGTCCAATTACTTTTGGTCCCTTGAAAAAGAGGCGGCTACATATTAAAGAGCTGTAATTCCTAAACCCTTGCTCCAATTTGGATGTGAATACTCTCAAATTACAGCTGAGAGTCTGCACTTTAAGCCCATATTGATTATTATATAATTGTATCCTGAATATGTTTTCGTAAACAGCTAAAATAACAAAACTTGTGTCACTGTCCAAATATTTTTGGGCCTAACTGTATATAAAAAAAAAAAAATAATATAGACAATACTGTGTGTGTTTCTTCTTTTTTGGGGGGCGAGGGTCTTTGACTTTGTAAAGGGGGGGGAATGTTATATGTGGGATTTGACTCTCGGGGCTTGTTGTAGCCTAGCTGAGGGGGTTGGGGTGGTGATGTCAGGTGGGCTACGGCTAGAGTATATATTCTGTTGTTCACTATAATAAAGCGTGTTCAGTACTCAAGTTAATGGAGGCTCCCATCTCATGTTATTCGGACATAACATCTTGTCCTTCATTTTTTTTAAGAAAATGAAAATGATTTCAACCAATGCAGACAATATACAGTGATGTGAAAAAGTATTTGCCCCCTTTGATTTCTTAAATTTTTACATATTTGTCACACTTAAATGTTTCAAATCATCAAACAAATTTTAATATTAGACAAAGATAACCTAAGTAAACACAAAATGTAGTTTTTAAATGATTTCATTTATTAAGGGGAAAAAAGCTACCCAAACCAACCTGGTTTGATGTGAAAAAGTAATTGCCCCCTTTACACCATGAATTAACTGTGATTAATCAGATTTTTTTGAAAGCTGAGTTCAGTTTCACGAGCCATACCCAGGCCTGATTACTGCCAGACCCGTTGAATCAAGAAATTGCTTAAATAGGCAAAAAAATCTCAAAAAGCAACACATCATACAGCGATCTAACGAAATTCAAGAGCAGATGACAAACAGAAACCCAGAACAACATCTAAAGAACTGTAAGCCTCACTTGGCTCAGTTTTAACACTGGTCCATGATTGAACAGTAAGAAAGAGACTGGGCAAAAATGGCATCCATGGGAGAGTTCCAAGGTGCTGCTGACCAAAAAGAACACGAAGGCTCATCTCACATTTGCCAGAAGACATCTTGATGATCCCTAAGACTCTTGAGAAATTTAAAGAAGAGTGTAATCAAAAATTTTCAGGATCAAAAGAAACAATATGACTTAAATAATGGAGATTTTTTAGAGATTTACAAATTAGACATATGCATCAAATAATTAAAAAGATCAACTTACACGAACTTGAATCAGGAGTTATTAAATTGTTTATTTTGGCAAATAAATCAGATCTGGGTAAAAAAATTAATCTCATAATTATACCAAGAAGTGGAAAACCTGAAAGGTGACAATACAGGATATATAAAAGAAAAGTGGGAGAAAGAGGCTGGAGGAATAATAACGGAGGAGGAATGGGACGAGTTTTGTGAACTGCAGTGGAAAACAACCTGCTCCCTCTCTTGGAGAGAGTATAGCTGGAAGAACAATGTGAGGTACTTTATTACACCAGCGCAAAAAAAATATATATCAGAATACAAGTTGTTGGATTTCTGTAATTTCTGGATCCATAGGAAAATGGATCCAGAAATTAACAAGCTCGAGGGACAAATGTGTATTCAGAGTAATGTTAGTTGCGGGAAAAAAGGTATCACCAGAAAATGGCTGAATGAAGATGTACGTAAGAGGGAGGATTGGATTGAAGTGATGCATTCCATTTACTAGTGCATATCTGTGCATGCCCATAGAAACCCGTGCATGCCCATTGAGAGGATGCATTGGAACAGAATTCTTGCCAGTTACAGAACAGTTGGTATAGCAACACAGCACTATGGGATGGCTTTTGTATGCAGCAAAACATAAAAATCACACAAAATATGCCCTGCCATCTGGGGCTGTTTGCCCCTGCTTGTTACTTCTTCTCCTTCCTGTCACTGTTCTGTGTTATGTTGCTTACCTGTTTCTATATGTCTTGTAGGGAGTCATGTGCTCTGTCCATGTGCCGTCATATAGACATCATCTGGTGGGTCTTCTTCTTCTTCATTCAGACCACTGAAGGGAGGTCTTGTTCACAGTCATGCCTGCGGTGAACTGGTGGAACCTGAGGTGTTTCATGTTCACGGCATCCTTTCGGATGTGCAGCAGTTCTTCTCATTCTATTACTCTCCATCTTCTTCTTTGTTCAGATCACTGGTTGAGGGATAGGTGCGTCGTAATTCCAGTTCATGGGCATGATCCTGAAAAAGTGGCTTTCGATCCTGTTCAGGAAGGCCCGCACATGCCCGTAGAAACCAAGAAACCGGAGCACTTTGCTTGGCATTTTACACATTTGTAGTGTAGACTGGCATTCATCAAGGTTACACATTTGTGACCTACAAGTACCTGGGTGTTCATCTGAACAATAAACTAGACTGGTCACACAATACCGACACACTCTACAAGAAGGGACAGCGCAGGCTGTTCCTACTGAGGAGACTTAGGTCTTTTGGTGTACAAGGGGCGCTGCTGAAGACATTCTACGACACGGTGGTGGCATCAGCCATCACTTTTGGAGTGGTCTGCTGGGGCAGTGGCATTACAGCAGCCGATAGGAAGAGACTGAACAAACTGATCAAGAAAGCTAGCTCTGTCCTGGGGCAGCGCCCTGACCCAGTGGAGGAGATAGGAGAGAGAAGGACGGTGGCTAAACTGTCATCTTTGCTGGAGTCCGAGTTCCACCCTATGCAGGACATACTGAATGCACTGAGGAGCTCATTTAGCAGCAGACTACATCATCCTAGCTGCGCAACCGAGAGGTTTCGCAGGTCCTTCCTACCTACGGCTGTCAGACTGTATAACCTAAGCAGGGCTGCTCGCAGAGATAGCAAAATAACGTGACGACCTAATAGTATTGAATGCAAAAGACGCAATAGACTTACACAATGGTCCCCTCCAATATATACAACTAGGACAGTATCGGTTGCTACGGAGGGTGACAGTATGTATGGGTACATATTCATACTATGTAGGATAACTAAGTAGATGGTTATGCTGTTTATTCCATCTTGCTACAATGCTCTACACTTTGTATATATATTTATATATTTATGGGTATGTATGTATATCCACTGCTCTTATTTATATCTGCCGTATCTTCTTAATTATTGCTCTGAGTGTTGCTATCCCCGTGCTGTTGCAATCCTGGAATTTCCCCATTGTGGGACTAATAAAGTCTTTTCTTATCTTACATTTCTGTGAGAAATGTAAGATAAGTGTGGCGAAGGAGGATAATAAGCGGCGAGCTGAGGAGTTTAAAGTGCCTTTATTAAGTCACATCGCCAACACGAGCTCACTCTGGTGCTGTGCAGAGCGGCCCAGAGCGAGCCCTGAGGGCTCTCAGTAGCGTGAAGACAGGTGCAGTCAGTGAGCAGTTGCAGAGAGAATAGAAGAGAATAGAATAGAGAGAATAGAATAGAAGATAGCAATCCAAACACAATCTTTTTGGGTGCAGTTACTGAAAAGAAAATTATCGAGACTGTGAGTAAATTTAAGAACAAAAAATCAACGGACTGGAATGAAATTGACATGACAATAGTGAAAAAAGTAATTGAGGGAATTGTTAAGCCACTCACCCACATCTGTAACCTGTCATTTCAAACTGGTACATTTCCAGACAAAATGAAAATAGCAAAAGTAATACCTCTATACAAAACAGGAGACAGTCATCGCTTCACAAATTACAGGCCAGTCTCTTTACTCTCACAATTCTCCAAAATACTTGAAAAAATCTTCACTAAGAGACTGGATGATTTCACTGAAAAACACAACCTCCTTACAGATAGCCAGTATGGTTTTAGAGCAGATAAATCTACATCTTTGGCACTGATCGAACTTATAGAAGAAATTACTAGTTGTATAGACAAAAAAAATGTTGCTGTAGGAGTATTTATAGATTTAAAGAAAGCTTTTGACACCATTGACCACAGAATACTACGAAGGAAACTGGAAAGGTATGGGATAAGAGGGGTTGGACTGAGTTGGGTGGAAAGTTATTTAAGTAACAGACAACAATTTGTATTTGACAACAATAACAGACAACAATTTGTACCCCCTCATGGATCGTCACCTTATCGTGGTGGGGGGGGTTTGCGTGCCCCAGTGATCCCAGGAGCTATGTTGTCCGGGGCAATTTGCCTCTGATAGGGTCTCCCAAGACAAACTGGTCCTGGGTGAAGGGCCAGACTAAGAACGATCCAACAGACTCTCATGATAAATTGTATATCAAGGATTCAGTGTACCCCGCCCGTTATGGGGTTACCGGGGCCCCACCCTGGAGCCAGGCCTGGGGGAGGGGCTCGAAGGCTAGCGTCTGGTGGCCAGGTTTCCACCCATGGGACCCGGCCGGGCTCAGCCCGAAGGAGTTACATGGGTCCGCCCTCCAGTAGGTTCACCACCTGCAGGAGGGATCATGGAAGTCCGGTGCTATGTGGATTAGGTAGCAGTCAAAGGCGGAGACCTTGGCGGACTGATCCCAAGCTTTCTAAACTGGCTTTTGGTACGTGGAATGTCACCTCTCTGGTGGGGAAGGAGCCTGAGCTGGTGTACGAGATTGAGCGATACCGGCTAGATATAGTCGGCCTCACCTCAACACACAGCTCCGGTTCCGGAACCAGTCTCCTGGAGAGGGGCTGGAGCTTGGCCTTTTCTGGAGTTGCCCCGGGCGAGAGGCGACGAGCAGGGGTAGGTATTCTTGTATCGCCCCACCTTGCTGCCTCTATATTGGAGTTTTCCCCGGTGGACGAAAGGGTTGCTTCCCTGCGCCTTCGGGTTGGGAAACGGGTCCTGACCATCATTTGTGCCTATGCACCAAATGATGTTTCAGAGTACCCACCCTTTTTGGAGTCTGTGACTGGGGTGCTGGAGGGTGCTCCTCCTGGAGACTCCATTGTCCTACTGGGGGACTTCAATGCGCACGTGGGCAACGACAGTGAAACCTGGAGGGGGGTGATTGGGAGGAACGGCCTGCCCGATCTGAACCCGAGTGGTGTTCAGTTATTGGACTTCTGTGCTAACCACAGTCTGTCCATAACGAACACCATGTTCAAGCATAAGGGTGTCCATATGTGCACCTGGCACCAGGACACCCTAGGCCGCAGGTCGATGATCGATTTTGTTATCGTATCATCAGACCTGCGACCGTATGTCTTGGACACCCGAGTAAAGAGAGGTGCAGAGCTGTCAACTGATCACCACCTGGTGGTGAGTTGGATCCGATGGCAGGGGAGGAAGCCATTCAGACCTGGTAGACCCAAACGTATAGTGAGGGTGTGCTGGGAGCGTCTGGCTGAGGCCCCTGTCCGGGAGGTCTTCAACTCCCACCTCCGGAAGAACTTCAACCACATTCCGAGGGAGTCTGGAGACATGGAGTCTGAATGGGCCATGTTCTCCACCTCTGTTGTTGAAGCGGCGGCCCAGAGCTGCGGCCGCAAGGTGGTCGGTGCATCTCGTGGTGGCAACCCCCGAACCAAGTGGTGGACACCAGTGGTGAGGGGGGCCATTAAGCTGAAGAAGGAGTCCTATCAAGCTTGGTTGGCTTGTGGGACTCCCGAAGCAGCTGAGGTGTACCGGCAGGCCAAGCGGAGTGCAGCTCGGGTGGTTGCTGAAGCAAAAACCCGGGTATGGGAGGAGTTCGGTGAGGCCATGGAACAAGACTTTCGGTCGGCTTCAAAGAGATTCTGGCAAACTGTTCGGCGGCTCAGGAGGGGAAAGCAGCTCCCCGTCCACACTGTGTATGGTGCGGATGGGACACTGTTGACTTCAACTGGGGATATCGTCGGGCGGTGGAAGGAATACTTCGAGGATCTCCTCAATCCCACTGATACGCCTTCCACAGAGGAAGCAGGGTTTGGGGACAAGGGGGATGACTCGCCTATCACAGGGGCTGAGGTCGCCAAGGTGGTTAAAAATCTCCTTGGTGGCCGGGCCCCGGGGGTGGACGAGATTCGCCCCGAGTACCTCAAGGCCCTGGATGTTGTTGGGCTGTCATGGTTGACACGCCTCTGCAACATTGCGTGGAGGTCGGGGGCAGTGCCTTTGGCATGGCAAACCGGGGTGGTGGTTCCTCTCTTCAAAAAAGGGGACCGGAGGGTGTGCTCCAACTTTAGAGGGATCACACTCCTCAGCCTCCCTGGGAAGGTCTATGCCAAGGTACTGGAGAGGAGAGTCCGGCCGTTGGTCGAACCTCGGATTCAGGAGGAGCAATGTGGTTTTCGTCCTGGCCGTGGCACATCGGACCAGCTCTTTACCCTCTCGAGAATTCTTGAGGGTTCGTGGGAGTTTGCCCAACCAGTTTACATGTGTTTTGTGGACTTGGAGAAGGCATTTGACCGCGTCCCTCGTGGATTTTTGTGGGGGGTGCTTCGGGAGTATGGGGTATCGGGCTTGTTGTTACGAGCTATTCGGTCTCTGTACGACCGTTGTGAGAGTTTAGTTCGTATTGCCAACACTCGGTCGGAGTCATTCCCAGTGAGAGTTGGACTCCGCCAGGGCTGCCCTTTGTCACCGGTCCTGTTCATAATTTTTATGGACAGGATTTCTAGGCGCAGCCAGGGAATGGAGGGTGTCATACTTGGTGACCACAGGATCTCATCTCTGTTGTTTGCAGATGATGTTGTCCTGTTGGCTTCATCCAGCAATGACCTACAGCTCTTGCTGGGACGGTTTGCCGCTGAGTGTGAAGCGGCTGGGATGAGAATCAGCACCTCCAAGTCCGAGTCCATGGTCCTCAGCCGGAAAAAGGTGGATTGTCCTCTCCGGGTTGGGGACAGGCTCCTGCCCCAAGTGGAGGAGTTTAAGTATCTTGGGGTCTTGTTCACGAGTGAGGGGAAAATGGAGCGAGAGATCGACAGACGGATTGGAGCAGCATCTGCAGTGATGCGGACGTTGTACCGGTCTGTTGTGGTGAAGAGGGAGCTTAGTTCTAAGGCAAAGCTGTCGATTTACCAGTCAATCTACGTTCCTACTCTCACCTATGGTCACGAGCTTTGGGTAATGACCGAAAGAACGAGATCGCGGATACAAGCGGCTGAAATGAGCTTTCTCCGTAGGATTGCTGGACTCACCCTCAGAGATAGGGTGAGGAGCTCAGTCATCCGGGAGAGGCTCAGAGTAGAACCGCTGCTCCTCCACATTGAAAGGAGTCAGTTGAGGTGGTATGGGCATCTGATTAGGATGCCTCCTGGACGTCTCCCACTTGAGGTGTTTCAGGCACGTCCCACTGGGAGGAGACCCCGGGGCAGACCCAGGACTCGGTGGAGAGACTATGTCTCCCAGCTAGTCTGGGAACGCCTTGGTATCCCCTCTGAAGAGCTGGAGCAGGTGGCTGGGGAGAGGGAAGTCTGGGCTTCTCTGCTTGAACTGCTGCCTCCGCGACCCGGACCTCCGGAAAAGCGGTAGAAGATGGATGGATGGATGGATGGACAACAATTTGTACAAATTGGAGAGCACAAATCACCCTTCATGGGCATCACTTGTGGTGTGCCCCAGGGGTCATTTTTGGGACCCAAACTCTTTATTTTATATATAAATGACATATGCCAAGTATCAAAAATTCTGAAATTTATTTTGTTTGCGGATGACACAAATATCCTTTGCACTGGTGAGAATTTGAGGTTTTAGAGGTGGTCACAACTGAAATGAAAAGGTTAACGCAGTGGTTCAACAAAAATAAATTATCTCTAAATCTAAAAAAAAACAAAGATTATGTTGTTTGGAAATTATAAAATAAATCATGAAATAATGGTAACGATAGATGATACCAGAATAGAAACAGTACAGGAAAATAAGTTTCTGGGGGTGACGCTAGACAATAAAATCTGCTGGAAACCTCACATCAGTCACATCCGAGCCAAGTTAGCAAAATGTATAGGGATACTGGGGAAGACAAGACACATCTTGGACTATAAATCATTGGTCTTATTGTACAATTCACTGTTTTTACCTTATCTTAACTACTGTGTAGAAGTCTGGGGAAACACCTACAAGACCAACCTACAGTCAATATGCACATTACAAAAAAGAGCTATAAGGATAATAAACAATGCAGGATATAGAGACCATACCAATTCGTTGTTCTTAAAGTCACATGTCATAAAGTTCATCGATTTAGTTAAATTTAAGACAGCACAAGTAATGTACAGGGCAATTAATAATCAACTACCAACTAATATACAAAAAATATTTAAAAAAAAGAGACAATGATCATAATTTGAGGGGAGACTTAAACTTTACAAAACCCAAGATACGTACAACCAAGAAAAGTATGTGCATATCTGTCTGTGGGGTGGATTTGTGGAACAGTCTAGAGCCGGAACTGAAACTATGTACAAACAGAAATCAATTCAAAAAGAGGTATAAGCACCATTTGCTGAAAGGATATACAGGTATGTTAGAAGGGTAGTGGTTATATGTACGATTCATTATGTTCACTCTGGGATATTATGGGACACTATGGAATGGTGGGTGGGACAGCACTGTGTATATCTGTGTTGTTTGAGGCTGGTTTTGATGTATGGACTTCATTGTATGTTAGAATGGATGGGTGTTAATGTTGATTTGTAAAAAATACAGTAAATTGTTTACTTGGGGCCTTAAAGGTGGTAATTTGTATAAAATTCACATGGGTGTATCTATGGAAAAGAGGAGATGGAATTAATAAGTGTTCACTTCTTCCTTCTCCCTTTTGAACAGTGTATAATGTTACTTTATTGCATTTGCCATTTACTTATATTTGTTATAATTTTGTGTTCGAAATAAACTATCTATCTACATTTGCCGTCATGTAGGCATGGCGAGTCGTCCTATGATGATGAGGCAGAGATCATAGGCCATCCTATGATGTCCTAGAAACATGCTTTAAAGTCTGTCGTACCCTATGCTGGTGAAGGGTGTCCTCCTGTCTCAGACGAGTGCGATATAAAGCTGGAGCCTCAGGTGTTTCATCTTCATGGCATCTTTTCTGACGTGCAGCAGTTGTCGTCATTCTATTGCTCTCCATCTGGTGGGCCTTCTTCTTCTTCTTCTTCATTGAGACCACTGGTTGAGGGATAGGTGTGTCATAATTCTAGTTCATGGACAGGATCATGAAAATAGATTCTGAGCAAAAAGAGGCTTTCTGGCATGGACTCACTGTATATGACATCATAAAGACATGAAGGCAGCCTTGATGTATATGACATCATAAAGACATGTTGCCTAATGTCTGTCACTGTATATGACATCATAAAGACATGAAGGCAGGTTTGATGTATATGATATCATAAAGACATATTTGTTTATGTGCCGTGGGCTTGATGTATTTGACATCATAAAACACATTTGTCTATGTGCCGTCATATAGGCATCGCAAGTCGTCCTATGATGCCTGAGTTCATGGTCTATATGACATCATAAAGACACATTTGTCTATATGTCCTATGATGCCCGAGTTCAAATGGTCTATATGACATCATAAAGACAAATTTGTCTATGTTTCCTATGATGCCTGAGTTAATAGGACTTCTTATGATGTTCAGGCAGAGATCATTGGCCAGCCTATGATGTCCTATGAAGTGTGACAGACAGACAAGAGATTTCTTGCTTTTTTTGAGTGATGTGATGGAAAGATTGGCTTTCTCTGCTAAATTAGAATTTGATAAATTTGTGAATTTTTGGAAAAACTGGGTTGACTGTGTGTTACCATTGAGGGTAGATTTTACACAGTAAAAGTAGGGTATTTTGAAGGCCCCTGGCTTCAAACTACAGAATGTTCGTGTTGTTTTTTATTTTTGTTTTTTTTGTTATGTCTTGCTTATTTTATTAAACTTGTGTGTGTGTCTGTGTCTGTGTGTCTGTGTCTGTGTAATTGTTTTCCCTGTGTCTGTATAAACATGAAGAAAATCAATAAAAAGTGAATGTCAAAAAAAAGGGGAAAATATCCGGTGGATTGACGAGATAAAAATTTTTACTTTTTGGAAGGCATGTGTCCTGTTACATCTGGCATAAAACTAACACAGCATTTCATAAAAAGAACATCATACCAACAGTCAAACATGGTGGTGGTAGTGTGATGGTCTGGGGCTGCTTTGCTACTTCAGGACCTGGATGACTTGCCATAGTTGATAAAACCATGAATTCTGCTCTCTACTAGAAAATCCTGAAGGAGAATGTCTGGCTATCAGTTCATGACCTCAAGCTTAATCCTCAATGAGGCTGAGTTAAAACAATACTGCAAAGAAGAGTGAGCCATTAGTCCTCAGCAGTGATGTAAAAGACTCATTGCCAGTTTTCACAAAAGCTTGATTGCAGTTGTTTCTACCAAGGGTGGCACAACCAGTTATTAGGTTTAAGGGCAATTACTTTTTTCCACATAGGGCCAGGTAGGTTTGCATAGGTTTTTTTTTTACCCTTAATAGATGACATCTTCATTTCACCACCGGAATGGTGGCCTAGTGGTAGAGCACCTGCCCCTCAGCTGGGAGGTCATGGGTTCAAGCCCTGGCTGGTCAACATAACGTGACCGAATAAACGTGATCGGTTTCTCACTCCTCATTTAACTATACATTGTACATGAGTGATTAATATTTTATAAAGTAAAGCAGTGTTTCCCCTAGACAGTGTGAAGGTCAATGACAAACAGTTAAAGGAAGCATGGTGTTCTGGTGCTATATACAAAAATAAAGAAAAATTACAGAATACCTAATTATTGAAAACGAATGGGACATCCAATATTAGCGACTGTTTCGTAACCCTTGTTTGTTTGTCAGATCACTTATTTGTGTGATCTTTTATGACATATTCATAATAGTGTATCTTGCATTTTGGGGAATGGATTCTAGCATTTTTAGCATTTTTCCTTATGAGGACCAGGCCAAATGTCCTCACAAGGAAAAATGTCCTCACAAAAAAGGTGGTTTGTCAATGGGTGGTCCACACAAGAATAGAATCGATACAGTAGTAATCCAAGATGGCGCCCACAGCGGTCGACATGGTGCTTCGCTGCGCTCTTTGTTTGTTTTTGTTTGTCAATTGTGTGTCTGCTTGCACTTATACCCGTGAAGAACTTTTAAATATCAGGACTTTGACCCCCACGGACCTCCTCCCAGTTTTTCTAGCCCCTGCCGCCGATCTGGTTTATTGTTTGGCTCGGAAAGTGAGACGGCGGAAGAGAGGAAGACGAGCGGGCGCTCTCGTACGACTTCGCAGGAGAGGCTCGCGAACGGCGCTGCCTGGCATATTTCTGTCCAATACCAACTCTCTCTCTAACAAGGTGGATGAACTGAGACTGCTGATGCGTTTTAAGGACCTCGCCTCCTCAGCTGTCCTCTGCTTTACTGAGACCTGGCTCCGGGAAAATATACCGGACAGCGCGCTGCGCCTCGACGGCTTCCAGCTCTTCCGTGCTGATCGTGACACAGAGCTTTCCGGCAAGACCACAGGAGGCGGTGTCTGCTTCTACATCAACTGTAGCTGGTGCTCTGATGTAACGGAAATTTCCAAACACTGTTCTCCTGCCTTGGAATTTCTTGTTATCAACTGCAAGCCTTTTTATTCCCCACGGGAGTTTGCTTCTTTTATACTGATCGCTGTGTACGCCCCTCCCGACGCGGACACGCGCGAAGCTCAGCGCGTGCTCGCGGATCACATTCAACACACAGAGCGGAGTTTTCCAGACTCGCTGATTATTGTGGCTGGCGACTTTAATCAGTGCAATCTGAGCCACGATCTCCCCCGCTACAAACAGTTTATTAAATGCCCCACCAGAGGATTAAACACACTGGATCACTGTTACACCACAGTGAAAGACGCATATCGCGCTGTCCCTCGAGCCGCGCTGGGATTATCTGATCACGTGATGGTTCACCTCATTCCCACATACAGACAGAGATTGAAGCTCACTAAACCTGTTGTGAGCACTACGAAGATACGGACCAGTGATGCTGAGGAGAAGCTGGAAACGTGCATGGAAATATCTGACTGGGGCATGCTTAAAGGAGCCACGCATGATCTGGATGAGTACACGGACACTGTGAACTCATATATCCACTTTTGTGAAGAGAACATTCTTCCATCACGCACCAGGGTGAGTTACTCTAATGACAAACCCTGGTTCACAGCTAAGCTCAGACAGATCAGGAAGGAGAAGGAAGCAGCGCTGAAAAGTGGAGACAGGGACTGCTACAGGGAGGTTAAATACCGGTTTAACAGAGAGCTGAAGAGGGCTAAATCTGTGTACTCAGAGAGACTCCAGCAGCAGTTCACTGCTAATGATTCGGCTTCCGTGTGGAGAGGACTGAGGCAGATCACCAACTATCGGCCTCAGGCTCCTAAAGGTCAGGATGACAAAGCCCTTTGTCAGAGACTGTCCCAACACTATGCCCGTTTTGACACCTCGTCATCTGTGTCCAACTCCCCCCCTCCCTCCAGCTCCACAGCCTCCACATTCCCTACTTCATTTAAGGCACCCCCCCCCACCTCCCCCCCTCCCCTTATCATCAGTGAGCAGGATGTGCTCAAACAGTTCTCCAGACTGAACCCGCGCAAGGCCCCCGGCCCAGACGGCGTGTCTCCCTCCACCCTGAGACTCTGTGCGAAACAGCTGGCTCCTGTATTCACAGACATTTTTAACACCTCCCTTAAGTTATGCCACGTGCCGTCCTGCCTCAAATCCTCCACCATCATCCCTGTCCCCAAGAAGCCACGGATCACTGGACTTAATGACTACAGACCTGTAGCGCTCACCTCTGTAGTCATGAAGTCCTTTGAGCGCCTGGTCCTGTCCCACCTCAAGTCCATCACCACCCCTCTCCTGGACCCGCTGCAGTTTGCCTACCGAGCCAACAGGTCTGTAGACGATGCAGTCAACCTGGCCCTCCACTCCATCCTGCAGCACCTGGACTCCCCGGGAACCTACGCCAGGATCCTGTTTGTGGACTTCAGCTCCGCATTCAACACCATCCGCCCCGCTCTGCTCCGGGACAAGCTGTCCCTGCTCAACGTGCCTGACTCCCTCTGCAGGTGGATCATCGACTTCCTGACGGACCGGAGGCAGCATGTGCGGCTGGGAAAGACTGTCTCAGACTATACTAGCATCAGCACCGGATCACCCCAGGGCTGTGTACTTTCCCCCCTACTCTTCTCCCTTTACACCAACTCCTGCACCTCCAGCCACCAGTCTGTCAAGTTGATCAAGTTTGGCGGACGACACCACCCTCATCGGGCTCATCTCCAACGGCGACGAGTCCGCCTACAGGAGAGAGGTGGCCCAGCTGGCGTCCTGGTGGCAGCAATAACAACCTGCAGCTGAACGCTCTGAAGACAGTGGAGATGATTGTAGACTTCAGGAAAGTCACTACTCCTCTGCCCCCCCTCACCCTCTCAGGCTCTCCCATCACCACTGCTGATTTCCTTCCGCTTCCTAGGCACTACCATCACCAGGGACCTCAAATGGGAGCTGACCATCAGCTCACTCATCAAAAAAGCCCAGCAGAGGATGTTCTTCCTGCGGGCAGCTGAGGAAGCTCAAGCTACCCACCAAGATGTTAGTGCAGTTCTACACAGCCATCATCGAGTCCATCCTCACCACCCTCCATAACCGTGTGGTACGCAGGAGCCACTGCCAGGGACAGACTAAGGCTGCAGCGCGTCGTGCGCACTGCTGAGAAGGTGATCGGCTGCAAGCTCCCATCTCTCCAGGATCTGTACATCTCCAGGACCCGGAGGCGTGCTGGCCGGATCATAGCCGATCCCTCACACCCTGGTCATGTACTGTTTGCCCCCCTCCCCTCTGGTAGAAGACTTCGGTCCATCCAGACTAAAACCTCCCGTCACATGAACAGCTTCTTCCCCTCTGCCATTAGACTGCTGAACACTAAGTGACTCTCGTGCACCATGTACAGCAGCTCAACCAGACTCATGTCAATCATCACTGTTTTCTTCCTGCATTACCGACTGCACTATATAGTTCTCCACAGTATCTGCTGCTGGCTAATATATATTTTAACTGTTGACCAGTATCACTTAATCTTATCCTACACTTTATTACATGTATAGTTTATTTCTCTTATCTTATCATGTTTAATGTTGCAGCATTGTACCGAGACAAATTCCTAGTTTGTGTACTACATGAACAATGGCAATAAACCTGATTCTGATTCTGATTCTGATTCTGAGAAAGACATGAGCGCGCACGCGCACACACACACACCTATACTGGTTTTCGTGTTTGATGGGGACCAATTTTCTGATCACCACTTGTGGGGATTACCTTTTGTACACAGAAATTCCTTGCATTTTACTAGAAGATTAACTTGACACACTGGGGGGGCAGGGGGTCTGTTGGGGGAGGCACCCTGCCCCCCCTCCCAGTATAATGGTAGTGAAAACACTGATAGAACTGATTAACTTTGGTGATGACCCAGCCATCCACACCAGTGTCACAGCATTGCACCAAAAACTGAGATCTGAAACATTTGAGCTAGCAACTGAGGAAAGAACAATGTTGCTTGTGGGTCCAATTTACAACAGTGATTACACAGTTTGAATAATTGTGCAACACTGGTGAGAAAAATTAATGGTGACCCCAGTCTCACTGGACTCCAGCTCTGGGAAAGGAGTCAATAGTCGACTGTTGGCGGGTTTACCAGCATTTTAAAAAAAAAACACTGTATACAGGGTAATTTTGGTGTGAAAGCAGCTTTAGACTGGTGTCTGTGAATGTACATAATTTCTTGCAGCCTGTCTACATCTTTATAATCTGTGATGACAACACACACTGCAGTTGTTGACGTCTCATGCAGAAACTGTGGGCAGGTAGCTGAGCTGAGGGTTGGATAAACACCCACTAACCCCCCATGTGGCGGTGCTTTCACAGACACTCTTATTGAGCTTTGTCTGTGATGTTATGTAACCAGGACTGGAAAAAAAAGGTGGCTCTCCCTCTCCACACTCGTCTGCCAACAGGCTTTTGTTTAAACACGTGCTGAAGAGCAGCTCAGGTTGAATCTCACTTTCTCAGTTTAATCCCCCCGGAAGATAAAAGCCACATGATAAACAACAACTGTGTCTCTACTCCAGCATGTGATTCATATTGACTTTCCTTCAGCCTCGCTCTCGGTCGCTCCACACGAGGCTCACTTAACAAGCTCAACTTCACCCACTTGGCTAATTGAGGCCTATAAACAGAACAATAGCTGCAAGAGACAAACTTCTGTCTAACTGCATTCCCGCTCTCCTCTAAAGTGGTTTCTTCTGCTTCACAGAGTGTCTTGTTCCTGCATTCAGCCAAGGGTATGTTGGGAGTGATCCGTCCCAACATGCATTAGTAGGCTGCCACTGTGGTCAATCCAAGATTTTAACTGTTGCTGACTGACTGCTGTGCCACTGTTTGCCAATCCGTTTGAGCTTTTACCCTTAAGTCACCTCTTTCGCTTGGTGTAAAGCTGCCCTGATGTAACCCGTGATGAAGAGGGAGGCGTTGTTGGTGGAGCTCACATAATTTGTTGCTCATTGGCTGGTTGTGGTAATGGAGTAAGCAGTGTGTGTGGTGTGTTTACGAGCATGAATTGGGTAATCCAGTGGGCAGGAATTAGCCCACTTTATGGAGCACTTTAATATCAGAGCAGACTGCCAGTTCCCGCTAAGTTTCTCAGGAATCAATTGCAGATATATTTAAAGAAGTGGAATGGAGAACCAAACTTCAGTTCCTGCTTTGTTAAAACAACTGTTGTTTGTAAAAAAATGCTTTGGTGGATAAAAATTCTGAATCTGAGGGGTTGTGCTTGAAACAAATTGACTGTTACCAAAATGGAAAGCATTTGTTGAGCTTCTAGGGATGAGGAAGGTTTACTCGTTTCCAAACACACATCCAAACTTCAGTTGAAGTCAAGCCCCGAGTGCAAGAATGTGCAAGAAATAAACAATTTCAATTTTTTCTCTAAATTTTTTCATTTCTCTCACAAATTTTCTTCTTTTTGTGTAAATTTGAGCTCATTCTTCAATCATTTAATCCTGTTTGAGTTGCGGGGGTGGGGGGGAGGGGGCTGGAGCCTATACCAGCATTTTTTATGTGAGAGGCAGCATACACCCTAGACAGATTGTTAGTCCATCACAGGGTCAACACAGTGAGACAGACAGCCATTCACACCTAAGGACAATTTATCCCCAGTTGATGCAAGCCACCATGCATGTCTTTGGACTATGGGAGGAAGCAGGAGTACCCAGTGAAAAACCCACACGGACACGGGCAGACATGCAAACTCCACACAGAAAGGCCAACCGCTGGCCAGGGGTAGAATCGAACCCACGACCTTGCTGTGATGCCACTGTGCTAACAACTGCTCCACAGAGCTTCCGGTGAATTGAGAAACTAACAAGGGTTCCCTTAGTAGCCGGCAGATGAAGCAGGAAGAGCCCTCCAGCACTGACTAGCTGGCGCAGGAAATATGTGACCTGTGCTGGCAAAATGAGGTCGGAATGGGCACGCGTCATTACGAGCTACAGGCACGAGAAGTCATAAATCATGACTCTTTCTTTTGTTTGCTAGTGGCAAGTCCCAGGAAAACCCCCGTGAGTGCCTGGTATCATTGTAAAGCTTAGAAATCGTACTTTCTAAAAATACATATGTTTTGGCAGAAGACGTAACTCCGACTGATCGAACGCGAGTTTTAAACCTAGCCAAAATGTAAACAAATTGGCTTTTTCCAGGTCCGTTTTTGCGCACTTCTACAAATTATTTTGAAGATCTTTTCGATATAGAATATGGAGAAAACCTTACCTCAATTTTGATAATTTCCTCAAAGTGACTCATTTTGCCAGCATGGGTCATATATGGTGTACGGAAGATCATCTGGCCCGGTGGCGACCTGGGCCCAAGTCCTTCTGATTGACATTACGACCTCAGATCACACAAGACGACCCGCTGAATTTAAGTAAATTTGAGCTTTGTTTCATCATTGTTTAGCTGTTATTTCATGTGCAGTTATTCGCATATATTTCAGATTTTCTTAAAAATTCACAACTTTTTGTCATGAATTCATGATTTTTTTTCCTTTTCTGTAAAAGTCACAGAGTTCCACTGGTTATGAACATGACAGTAGGGGTGTGCCATATCATATCGTTCACAATAATACCGGCATAAATTTTGATACCAGTGTAAAAATGAATATTGTGATTTTGGGGGTTTGCTGCATGACGACCGTCACAACCGCATGGAAACGTCAACACAAACATGGCGCAGGAAGCTGCAGCTCTGAAGTCAGACCATCTCCAATTGAGTGGAAATATTGAAGTTTCACTTTCTGTTTCGACTGCTGTTATGTTAAAAAAAAAAAAAAAAAATGGTGCAGCAGTGTGGATAATCTGCTGCATATTTTTCTGCACGTCAACGACACCGCTGGAGCAGTATTAACGTATGACAATGTGTCGCTTGAAGTGGCTGTATTTTACTTCGATTTTGGCCACTTCATCTTGATTTTATTCAACCATCCAGAGAGAGAGAGGGAGAGAGAGAGAGAGAGAGAGAGAATCCATTCAGTGCAATGAGAGCCAAAAGCCCCAGGACAGGTCCATGCAATGGGAGTAATATAGGTAAAGTGATTCAGCATAAAACCCGACCTCTGTGTGCAGTTAAGATTGTAAGTTTATATTATTTTCTTGTAATATTTGATGCAGAGCTAAAAAAATATTTTAAAATAAATCTGAGCTGCTGTTTTTGTTTTTCCTGAATATGTTGAAGGTAAATAATGCTGGCCTGTGAAACTGTCCTTTTTGCATAAATTAAAAAAAACAAACTGTATTCTGTAACATTGTGAAAAACATCATTATCGTGAAAATTTCACAGAAATATCATGATCTCATTTTAGGCCCATATTGCCCATCCCTACATGACAGCAGCCTGTAGCTCGAGAGTCACAAGTTACAGACCCCTGAATCTTGGTGAAAGGGGAAATACCATTTATGGGGGGCATGCCTGGGATATAAAACCTGTTAATAAAAGTAACTAGAGGACATACAGAGAGTGCAAACTTCCGCCAAGGATCCTTCCTTCCCTCCCTCCATACCTCGTCCATCCGTACATTCCGAGATAGGGGCCTTAGGTGAAGGTATGTGCTCATGGATCACCTCCAAAATCTAATAGGTTTGTCCTTAGGCCAAGGGCCACCTCTGGCCAAAATTTCATCCAATCCATCCATTAATTTTTGTGCAATCCTGCTAACATGCTGTGAGAAGATAGGGCCTTGTGGAGGTATGTGCTTTCGGATCACCTCCAAAATCGATTTGGTTCATTCTTTCGGCAAAGAGCCACTTCTGGTGAAAATTTCATCAAAATCTGAGTAGTTTTTGCGTAATCCTGCTAACAGACATACTGTACCAAGTCCACATATTCAGCCAAGGTTCAACTCCTCCAGCTTTTAATTTAAAAGATGTTGCAATCTGCATGCTTTCCATGATGAGTTAAAGTCTAATAACTACTGATAAAAAACATAGAAAACACCTTTTTTTATTTTCATTTTTGAGCTATTTGAGCAGCTGTTTTCTTAAGGGAGGAGAATGCCACTGAGATGAAAGAGTGAATGTTGTACTTTAACCAACAGCCACCTTTATTAAGTGTTATCAGTCCAGTAAATTGAATATTAGTTGTTGTTACTAGAGAGGGATGTTACACAAGCGTATTAATTATTTCATTTTCTTCACCTTTGTTACCTCCACCAAGGAGGAAATGTTATCGGGGTAGTTTGTCTGTCCGTCTGTTTTTGCCTGTTAGCAGGATTACGCAAAAACTACTGGATGGATTTTGATTAAATTTTCACCAGAGGTAGCCCTTGGGCCAAGGATGAACCCATTAAATTTCGGTGATGATCTGAGAGTGCATACCTCCCACCAAGCACCTTGTTTGTATTTGTGCAGCAGGATTACACAAAAACTGCTGCATGGATTTGGATGAAATTTTCACCAGAGGTGGTCCTTGGGCTAGAGACGAACCCATAACATTTTGGTGATGTCCCCAGAATGCATACCTCCACCAAGGCGCTTATCTTCTCGCAATGTGTTAGCAAGAATAATCCAAAACTACTGTATGGATTTGGATGAAATTTTTACCAAAGGTGGTCCTTGGCCTAGAGAGGAACCCATAATATTTTGGTGATGATCCGAGAGCATGTACCTCCACCAAGGCTGTTATCTTCTCACAGTATGTTCGCAAGAATCCTCCAAAACTAGTGGATAGACTTTGACGCAGTTTTCACCAGAACTGGCTCGTGGCCTACACACAAACCCATTACATTTTGGAGGTGATCCATGAGGGACGGAAGGTAAATGGTATTCACTTATATAATGCTTTTTCTCTCATCTCTAGATGACCAAAGCACTTTACAGATCCTGCTATCCACCCATTCACACACACACACTCACACACACACTGATGGTGGCATAGCTGCCATACAGCGGCACTAGCCTGACCCACCAGGAGCAGCTGGGGGTTCAGTGTCTTGCTCAAGGACACTTGGACATGTAGACTGCAGACAGAGCAGGAATCGAACCCCTGACCCTCTGATCAGTAGTCGGCCATACTACACCTGCACCACAGCCACCCAAGGTGGAGGTATGCGCTCTCTCAGTGCTTTTCTAGTTACATCGTGTTTTGGCCTCCATTCGTGTGTGTGTGTGTGTGTGTGTGTGTTAACAGCAAAACTTAAAAAGGTATTTACAGATTTTGATGAAGTTTTAATGAAATTTTGGAAATGTGGCAGTGGACAGTTGATTAGATTTTGAGGAAATGAATTACAGTGTCTTGTCAGATGTTTTGATGGTCACCAGTAGAGGGTGTTGCATCCTTACAGCTAGAAGGTTGTTAGGCAAAATGAAAATATGAGGAAGAAACATTAGCTGCTTTGGTCAGGGGTTAGCAACCGCTACTATGAAAGAGCCATTTTAAGCAATTTCTGACCAAAATATCTGCATGGAGCCACAAACTTAGTTGAGCTTTCAAAAAAGAGGTAAAATAGCCAAATAAAATTGCAACATTGCCCTCTTTTAATCAGCTTTTTGTCGTTTGTTGTTGGGGTTTTTTTGTTTTGGTTTTTTTGTAAATTTGCACTTTTTAAAATTAACTTACAATTTTTATCCCCCGCTGGTCAAAGCCGAAAGGGTGATTATGTTATGGGCCTGTCCGTCTGTCCCACATTTGTGACATCAACTCCTCCTACAGTTTTGGTCTGATGATTTTGAAACTTGGTACCATGGTTTGATATACACTGAGGATGTGCATATTGCAATTTGGTTCTGATCGGATGATTTTTGCGGGAAGTGCAGCCTCTGACCTATGACCTACTGTTTCACCTCACTTCATAGACAATAACTGTCTTGTGAAATCAGCTCCTCCTACAGTTTTGTTCCGATCGTTTTGAAACTTGGTACCATGCTTTGATATACTCTGATGATGCACATATTCCAATTTCACTCTTATCGGATGACCCTGAGGTCAAAGGTCAGGTCAGATTTTTCCTTAAATCTTCTAAACACAGTAACTACTGAAAGAAATGATGTAGGCTTTTCAAATCAATACAGTTGTTGTTTCTAGTACACATCTTGGATGACTTACACCCTCACCTATCTATGGGTTTGGGGTCAAGGGGTCAAAGGTTCAAAGTTAATATTGCAGTTGCACTATGGTAAATGCTACATTTACTATTACTGTAAAACAAGTACAGCTAGGGCCACCAAACCTGGTATACAGGTTCACCTTGGGAACCTGAACTCTGATTATGGGTTTGGGGTCAAAAGGTCAAGGTTAAGATTTCTTATTCCTTAATACTGTACAACACATAAAGCTACAGCCACCAAACCTGGTACACAGGTTCACCTTGGGATCCTGACCTCTGACTATGGGTTTGAGGTCAAATAGTCAAAGGTCAAGGTTAAAATTCCTTATGCCTTGTTACTATGAGTAAAGCTAGGGCCACCAAACTCTGTACACAGTTTCACCCTGTGACCCTGAAGTGTGACTGTGGTTTTGGGATTGCAAGGTCAAAGGTCAACATCAACATGGCTTATAAACTGTATCTCAACAACAGAGAAAGCTAGGGTCACCAAACCTGGTACACAGGCTTACTCTGAGACTGTAACCTCTGACTACAGGTTTGGGGTCAAAAGGTGAAAGGTCAAGGTTGGCACTCCCTATGATTTCTTACTATAAAACTCTCTAGGGTCACCATACTTGCTACACAGGTTCACCTTGGGATCCTGACCTACAACTATGGGTTGTATAATTTGTTGTATATTCTTGGATGATGGCCTTATCATAATTTGGTTCTGCCACAGTAATTATATTGAAGAGTTGAAAACTGCTCTCTGTCAGTAAGTAGTGGGGTCTTCAAAGAAAACGGAGGCGGGGATATTGCACTCACCTCAGAGTGCTCTTGTTAAAGATAAAATGCTTCTTTTCGCTTAAATTTGCATCTTGTCTCATAAATTTGATAGCTTTTTTTCCTCAGATACTTTTCTTTCAATATGGAATAAATTTGCAGCTCATTCCTGAAAAACTGACCAATTTTTTCAGTGTAAATTAGAACATTTTTCTCTTAAATTTGCAACTTTTTCTTCTAATTTGTGGCTTTTTTTCTCATAAATTTGCAATTGCTGTCTTAAAAATGCAACTTATTTTACAGAAATCTGCAAAGTTTTTCCTCATTACAGTGCAACTTTGTTCATGGAAATGTGCACAGTTTTTCTCTACAAATTTGTCATCTTGTTCTCTTTAATCTACTTTACTTACTTATCCTCTTCGTCCCAGGTGGGACATAGGCCGCAACAAGCAATCCCCACTTTGCCCTGTCTTTTGCAACATGTTGAGGGTTGTCCCAAGGTGTATCCCAGTTCTTCTCTTTAATATGCAGCTTTTTAAATGTAAATATACAACACTTTTCCACAAAAACTTGTGACTTGAAAAATTTGGAACTTCTTGAATAAATCTCGGGCCCTTTTTTCCTTGTAAAAGTGAAGCTTTTTCTCACATTTTTTTAAATTTATAGTTCTTGTGTGAATTTGCATTTTTTTCTCTTTGTTGAACTTTCTCCTGCAAATTCACAATTCTGATCTTGTAAGTCAGCAGTGTATCCAAATAATTTTTAATTAATTTTCTCTCATAGTTTTTCTTCTCTAATTTGCAGCTTTTCCTTGTACAGTACTGAAATTATTATGTCATAAATGTGTGACTGTTTTTCTGTAAATTTGTAAGTTTTTCAAAAGCACAGGGAGCCACTGAATGTGCGCAAAAGAGCCACATGTTGCAGACCCAGCTTTGGTGGAAGTTTGCACTTTTTGGGTGCTTTCTAATTGATGCTTGTGGTGATTTGCTAAGAAACAAACCACACTATGTGCTCTCTGTCTTATGCACATAGGCAACAGTTTGCTAATAATACTACTTGCTTTTTGTATAAAAGTTCATTGTGTTGAAATAAAAAAGGAAAAAGATTTAATCAAAAATAAACCAGGAAAAGAGGAAAAAGAACTTCATTTGCAATCATAATAATCCAAGTAACGAGTACAAATTTGTCTCTTAAATGTAATATAAAGTTGTAGTCCATTCAAGCTTTACCCACTGAAAACGAGCAGTGTTTAAGTGCGTGCTAACATTCCACCACTGACCACAAGTATTCAGAAAGTCTTTGTAATCAGCTGTGTTTTTATCATGGGAAAACCCTGAGTTCATGGCACAGTGACCCGTCCCAGCAAAAACAGCCTCTTCCTGTGCACAACAGAGGAGGCGATAAATGAGATGCTGTGCAGAAGTCTTAAGTGTGGTGTTTAAGTTTTAGAAGCTGACGGTAGTGGCAGAGATGTGTTCGAAAATTTTCATATTCTGAGTTCTGTAACCTGTAGCATTTTACAATGTGTGCAAAAAGTTGCAAATTAATGAAGTAAACAAATGTAAATTTAAGAAAAACCTCTCACTTATTATAAGACTGTTAATTCATGGCCAAAAAAAGCCAAACAATATGTCAGAAATGGCAAATTTATGAATAAGAAAAACTGCTAATTTGAGTGTAAAATATAACAAATTTGAAAAGAGGGAAAACCTAATTTATTACGATTTTAAAAATCTAATTGTGAAAGAAACAAGTGTAAATGGTTGTAAAATTACGTGCATAAAGTTGTAGATATGTGAAGGTGTTGCAAAATAATGAACAAAAGGGTTATACCTAAATGCAGCAGAAAATTCTTTTTAACAAGAAAAATGATTAAAAATAGGTAATTTATGACATAAAAATGCACAAATTTTTGAGGACAAAATTTTTTACAAAAATTTTACAGGAAAAACTTTACAACTGTATGAGGACAAAAACTTATACAGTGGTGTGAAAATGTGTCTGCCCCCTTCCTGATTTCTTTTTTTGTATGTTTGTCACACTTAAATGTTTCAGCTTCACTTAAATGTTTCATTTAAATTTGTTTGATGATCTGAAACATTTAAGTGTGACACAAAAAAAAATGAGAAATCAGGAAGGGGGCAAACACTTTTTCACACCACTGTATAAGCTTATATTTAGAAATAAAAAAAATTGAAAATTTTGAAGCTAAAAGCAAAATTTCCAAGGAAAAACAATGGAAAAAATTTGAGAAAAATTTGCAGTTTTACAAAAAAAATGAACATCTTCAAAAGAACAGAACTTGTCTGTTCCTTTTTTTTAATGTTGTCAACCACTTTATACTTAGAACTCAGTTGATTCACGTTCATTTTAAGAATGTGGCTTCTTGCTGATTCTCTCACACACACACACACACACACACACACACACACACACACACACACACAATCGCTCTACTTCCATAACTGAGGATGCCAACCCTGGCTGTATTTCTTATATGACATGAACAATAAATATGTCGAAGAGTTGCACCATCCATCATTCAGCCCCTGAAAGAAAATAGATGAGCAGCTGATGAGTCCCACAGTTTTTGCTGCAATTATGAGTCGGCATGAATCCTTAAACCCTGCGGGAGTTGTGAAATTAGAGAATCAGGCTGTAATTGCAGGTTAATACGAGGATGTCATTTGGGGATTTTTATTTTTATTTTTTTTTTTGTGACAGCTCATGGTGAAGTAAACTTAATGATTGAAATGATGAAAATGAGTCTGATGGCTACATAAAACTAATTTTGAAAAAAAAGAAGACGCTAGTATTTTATTTTGTTCAAACTAACGATTGTGAGGGCTGTTCATTCGATTTCCCCTGACTCATTTTCCATGCACTGAGAGGAACAAAACTTGCCACAGTTATTAGTCTTTCACTACGTAGGTACCACCAAGGGTCACGCGCTTCTCCCATTGCTTTATTCAGCTGTGGAGACCTCACCTGTAGAAGTCTGCAGATTGGTCAGAAGCGACATATTGACCTCAAAAAAACAGTGTTTTGTCATCTTGGAAGTGCTTGCCCTTCAAAAATGACTTCATGGTAGGAAAGAGGTGGAAGTCAGATGGTACAAGGTTAAGAGAGTAAGGGAAGTGAGAAATGATTTCATAGCCACGGGACTGTGCTTCTGTCTGGGCAACATGGGAATTGTGAGCCTTTGGTCAGCATGCTACACCTCTTGGTTTTAATGGCCTTCTGCAGTTTCTGCAACAGTGAAGTGTAGTAAGTCCCCGAAATTGTGGTACCCTTTGTCAGGAAATCCATTATCAATACTCCATGCTGGTCCCAAAAGACTGTGAGCATGACCTTGCCTGCCGAGGGTTGGTCACGTGCCTTCTTCAGAGGTGGTGTGTCATAATGCTTCCATTGCTTTGTCTGGGCTTTAGTCTCTTGATCATAGTGATGGACCCATGTTTCGTTATGCGTGATTAGTCTGTTGAAGAAGTCCTTTTGGTTTTCTTGGCACATGGCCAAAAGAGCCTGGAAGGATGTGACTCATTTCTGCTTCTGGAAAGGTGTGAGCAACCAGGGAATCCATTGTGCAGACAACTTCTGCATGTGCAAATGATCATGGATGATTTTTTTTTTTTCCCCTCAGACACTGACCTTGAAATCTTGGGTTAGTTGGCAAATGGTTATGCGGCGATCCTTCAAAATGGTGGCCTCCACTTGCCAGATGGTGTCTTCATCAGTGGTGCACTGTGATTGCCTGGGAATGAGTGCCATTTCCACCAATGTCCCACCACAGTTGAACTGTTGATGCCAGTGCTTGACTGTGTCATACAATGGAGCATCCTCACCATAAGTCTCTTTCATTTCATCAACACCAATTAATCTACTGATTAGTTGACTAATCATTTTGACATTTGTGGGTTTTTTCCTTCAAAATTTGTGACTTTTTTAATTTCCATGGTATTTTTGAGACTTTTGATATAAGTTTGGGGTGCCTTTCTCAAAAATTTGGTACTTTTTATCTGGAAATTTATGCATTTTTCTCCACTTATAAGTTTGCCACATTTTTCTTGTAAATATTGTCCAAAATTGGTGCCTTTTTTCTCTCAGAATTTTTTTTCCTTGTAACTTTTCTCAAATTTCTGGCCTCTTTAAATAGTCTTTCTTTTAAGTTTGTAACATTTTTCTTCTAAATTTGCAACTGTTTTCTTGAGGCATTTGAGATTTTTTTTTTTTTTTGTCTTCTGATGAATTAATTTTTTTTTTCATGTAAACATGTACTGGGTTTCCTAAATACGGTGTTTAACAGTTTGTTTTAATTTAGGAAATTGGGAATTTTTCTCTTATAAATGTCACTTTTTTTTCTTTTAAAACTGTGATTTTTCTTCTTCACGATTTTTTTTCCCTAAGTTGGAAATGAGTGGAAAAGGGTGCATAGGTAATTAACCGATTATCAAATTAATTGTTTCTGTCGATCAACTAGTTGATTCTATAACTAATGATTTCTGCACTAGTAATTAGCCAATTTAAAAGAACAAGTCTTTCAAAATGAAGGGTGGGTAGAGTTGCACTTTCAAACACAGCCTACATTTGGACCTGTACAGCCTAATTAGGCTACCTGTTTTCAGACAAGGATACTTGCTTTCTACGGGCATGGACTAGTTCTTATAAATTTATGAAGTGTTTCTTATACATTTTAGGTATTTTTTCTTTCATGCAACCCCGTTGCACCCAGCCACACCCCTTTTAAATGAGTCCCCCAAAGCGCACACGCATCCAATTGCTATTTGGACCACAAAGCATGAAAATAGACAATGTGCGGCCAGAAACTATAGAGCCCATAGCTGTCATGGTAGAGGTACTGGCACAGGCAGATTTATCGTGCTCTATTATACAGTTTTAACCTCAGGCTCAAGGGGAGAGTCAAACACAGGGCGAGGATGCTTCTTTGGCATGATAAACGGGTTGTAATTTATTCATTCAATGTAGGGCGTTCCTGATCCATTCAGCCCTGCTGTAGTCAACCTGCCCTGAGCCAAAAAAGGTAGTTCACATGCTTATCAGATTGCTGCGACTACTCATAAGTTTTTCACATATTTTTATAACTTTGAAATCTTGAATTAGCATTTCTTAAAAAGTCTTTGTATTAGCTTTTTTCTATTTTAACGTTTGTGTAAATGTATGACTTTTTTCTTATTAACTTGCAGCTGTCCACATGTGCCTTCTAATATAATCCAGAGATCATATGAAGGAACAGTACATATTACCTAAACTGAATATTTTCTTGAGTAAAAAGCTCCCAACTACTGGATGAAGTCAAATTTCAGTTTTATTTTTGAAGTGTCAGTGTGAAAGTAACGCAACAGTATGGTCAAAATTACTTGAGAAAAAACTTTTTGTTCTTCATAGTCAAGAGTTAAAAGTATTCAACAGTAAAACTACCCATTAATGTACAATTTTGTAAAAAAAAAAAAAATCAACAACTTGAGTGCATACAACTTTTCCATAATAGTATTATGTACTTGTCATTAGGTATTTTATTCCTGTCTCGTAAATGTGTTATTTTCTGTCTCATTCCTTTAAATGTCAGTCAGTGAGCTCTTATCTTGTTTTAGGAGGTTGGACAGGAACTTGTGTAAACACGCTGCAGGTATTACATGTCCCTCAAGTTTCCTGACCTTCCTTTTTTTTTTTCCCCTACTCCGAACACATAAATGTTTGATTGGTTGAAATGTGTGGGTGTGTTTGGAGTAAAGTGGGACATTTCATCAGGAGCTAAGTTCTGTTCAGAGTTCACAGCATCACATCGGGGTGGAGAGATTTATGAGAGAGTTCAGCAGTGGTCATAAAACAACTAAAGGTATAACCCATTGTCATTATAGAGGGGAAAAAATATATATGTATGTTGTAGAAGAGCTTGAAATGATGAGGCGATTTGATATATAAACCAAAGTTTATTTATCAGCTCTCCTAACAAGTCTCATTCAGTGCAGAGGTGGTAGAAGGAAAAGAGACCGAATATCTCCGGCTCACTGACTTTATACTTGCACATAACAAAAGACATGCATAACAAAGGCTGACATCCCTCATTACCTTAATCCCCCCATTGTCTTGGTATTTCCTCTCCTCGCCCAGGGGGTGAGGGTAGCTCCTCCGGTCTCCACCGCAGTGTCTGGGAACGTCTTTGTTCTTCACTTGGCGGTTGAGAGCCTTTGTCCTTTCAGAGGTGTGAAGTTGCTTTACATATGTAATTACCAAACATTTCCACATGCTTCAACATATGTAGGTTATGGAATATATGATTAATATAGACCACAGGCCCCCCAAACAACTTAAAGCCTGTTTTCCACTAGCCCAGCACACCTCGGTACGGCTCGATTCACTTCAGTACGGCTCGGAATGCTTCTGTCTCCATTAGCACGGTGTTGTGCTTGTGCTGTGATGGTTTGTGTTAAGAGGTTTTAGAAGCGGGGCAGCAGCAGATTCTCAGCGAGGCAGGGCCACACTCCTGTGACGTTACGCACCCGACTGAGTCCTTATTTACACGAGACAAAAAAGGATCCAAGGATTATTGCCTTGCTCGCTCTGTGGATTTATCTCACAATTAATTTTATCTCATAATTAAGCTGCAACAACACAAGTCACTTTTGTTTTGAATTAACTGCCAAATGACCTAGAAATAATGAGCTGAAACTTGTTTTTATTTGTATTAAATAATGAGACGGTGGCACACTGCCCAACACCAAATTATTATTTTTTACATCCTAGGGCATTTTCGATGTACTGAATTTAAAAAAATCATGTTTTTCACCTTCAGGTCAACGTTTGGAACAACAGTATTATTATTTTCTGTTTAGATGATGCTACACTCCTTCTAAAGTATTGTAATTCTCTGAATTTGGAATGCCGATAGAACATTCAATTTACATATACTTACTTTTTTACCTACTTTGACTTGTAAGCTTGATCAGTCTCTCCTGCTGCATTTTAAAGTCCAACTGTGCAACTTCTTATAAATTAGCATAAAAAATGTACCCAAAGTTTAGAACTGGATCATGTGGGGCTAATTTTTTATATTTCAATAAAAAGAACAGAAAGCTTACAAAAATTTGTTTTTTGGTCTAGTTAAAAATAGGGATGGGCATTCGGTGAAATTTTCTTCACCGATCGTCGGGAGAATTAATGATTAATAATCGGTTAATCATTAACATTTTTAGGTACGTAACAAGGCAGGTAGACTACATTAGAACATCAGGAATCACCAGCACGGAGAGCCCTCTCTCTGTTCTCGTGTTGGCTCGGCTCAGGAATCTCGCAAGCTGATTGGCCGAGACGTTTCACCCCGCAAGCTGATTGGCCGAGACGTTTTACCAGCTTCTCTCCCTGCCGAGCGGCCACCCAACAAACGAAGACCGCATTTATTGCGCTATCGCTCGTGTTACTTAGTCTAGCCGCGCAGAACTTTTTGCTGTTCTCTTGTGCCATTTTGTGCAAAATAGTCTTCCCGTCGAGCCACTACGCGGCCTCCTGCAGCTTCCCTCGACGTGTGTACACCGAATCTTCATGACTTTCTCAATAAAGTTTCTGAAAAAAAAAAAAGAATCTTCACGACCGCCATTACTCAGCGCACAACCACTGTTGGCGGTTTCTTCGCGTAATAAGGGTGTTCCATGGACCCTGTCGATGAGGTATATTTGTATGCTGCATTGCAGTGATTGTAGTACACCTGGTCATTTTTAAATTGAAATGGTCCCACGCAACACTTCGCCGTAACCACTTCATGATTTAGCGATTGCCCTACGGAAGCCCGCATGTATCAACTGAGGCACGCCAGGGTACGGCGATGGTGTAATGTTGCCCCCTGGTGCCCAAATTTTGCCATTGCATTGTTTGAGGATTGTTTTTTAAAAAAAAAAACGGTTTGTCGACGAAAATGAACTTCCTCGGTGAAATTCTTAATGATCAATTATCGGTTAATCGGTAAATTATGCCCATCCCTAGTTAAAAATTACATTACCTTTACAATGGTTGACCCCTGACAGGAAGATCAGTATCATTTTGATCAGATTAGGCAATGGAATTTCTATGTAATTATACTGTTTTATAATTCAGTGTTATAACAGACAAACCACACTTTCCAAAACAATTCCATTTTATTATATACAAAATATTAAAAGAAAAAAAAAACTTTGCAACACAACATGAAGGTTAATCGACATTTTATACACGCCGACCACTGAGTGTCTACACCAGCTTCCCAAACTGGGTCACGACTCGGATGAATGAAGGCGTCTCTGCCAGCTGTGGGTCAGGAAGGCTCGGTTGAATAATCCGTGCGGGCTGTCGCGGCGGACGCGTGGGATGATTCTACAAGGAAAATGCACACAATAAAATACAGCACGAAAGTGCAATATATACAGAAAAGACAATGATTTTTAACAAGAATGCATAAGCTTATTTCAGCGTATTGTTCACATGAATAATTAAAATAAAAGCTTTAGTCCGCAGTGTGCTGCAATAAAGCAGCGATCCATCCACAAATGAACAGCTTTTTTATTGCATAAATAAACTGAGCGTCTTACCGAATATATTTGCGAAAAAATGCACAATAAAAAAAAATTAAAACTCACCGTTAAAGGACTCCGATGCTAATTACCAAACATTTCCACATGCTTCAACATATGTAGGTTATGGAATATATGATTAATATAGACCACATATGTATACATAAAAAATATTCACTAGAAGCCAGACACAAACTTAAGAGGAAAAACAAAGGTCACAAGTTTGCAGGAATACTGTCGCAATTTAATGATTGATTGAAATCTTTATTGCAAACTTGCAAAAAAAATTACAAGATGGAAAAAACACAAAAATACATCCATGGATGATGAAAAGATAGCATGAGTTAATTATATTTTAATAAATTTTATACTCATTGTATACCGTTGTTTACACTGAAATGAACTGCCTTCATGTTCTTCCTCCTGATTTTGATTGATTCTGAGTGTTTAAATCAGTTTTGTTAGAGGTCGCTGCTATCTACTGTGTGGACATATGAACAACACATATTTTTTTTCCACATTTCAAATCTAATGGTTCATATTGTTGATAAAGTTTGGTGCTCTTTAAAAAGATGTGTGTGGATTAGTGTCATTATGTCAGTGGCATAAAACGGTCTTTCCGATGTCAACATCATTTATTGGGATAATTTTTGGTACACAAAAGTCTAATATGTGTACACAACTCAAATTATGTGTTAGTAAAGGAGAGGGGAGAGGCAATGATTATAAGAAGTTGAAAAATCACAAATTTTCCTTAAAAATCTCTCAGCTTTGGGAAAGAAAATACAGATTTGCAAGATTTTATTTATTTATTTATTTTTTTTCCCCATTTTTATCCTTCAGCCTCTAAAGGCCCGAAGGGGTATTGTCGTCACCCCGCCGGGCAGGGCGTCAATGGCGGTGCCAACACCCACCTTGTGAACACAATAACTACAGAAAGAAATGACGTGGCCTTTTCGAATTGACACCATGGGTATATCTATGAAAAATCTCGAATGAGTTTGAATTTGGGTGACCTCTGGCCAAGGACCTTTAAGTGAAAGTCGGGGGTCAGTTTTCCCTAAATCTTGTAACGTGATAACTACACAAAGGAATGATGTAATCAAATTGATATCATCATGTCTAAGATAAGATGAGGCTTGGATGCCATAGATCAGGGATGGGCAACTTTGGTGATAGTGCGGGCCTCAAAATTTTTTCCTCAGATTTACATGTAAACCTTGGGGGGATATTTTTTTTTCTTCAAAGTCAAAAGTTTCACAATTAAAACTGAAAATGAAAATAAAAGCTACTCAGTGTTGTATCATATTAGAATTAAAATTACTGATAAAATTATATCAGCCCTCTGCGATGGACTAGCGATCTGTCCAGGGTGTACCCTGCCTCTCACTCAAAGATGCCAGGATAGGCTCCAGCACCCCCCCCCCCAAAAAAAAAGGATTAAGATGGATGGATGGATAAAATTATATTATGACCTTGTGGAGAGAGAAAAAAACAGGCCCGGCATTCACAGCAGATGAACTTTATTCACTCTTTCACATCTATCAGAACTAGAAAAAGTATTGACCTCATGCTGCAGGGTCTCTCCTTTATATTACAACACTCACTCCCCCTGCTACCTGGGGTCTTGCATCACAATACATTCTCCCATCACAATTCCTATTGTCCCCAGTTGCTTAATCCCCCATGCTCTTCCGGCAGAGGAATTTACTGCCTCTCCTTTCCTTCCAGTCTGAGATGAATATCACAGCATGGGTTCCCCATACCCTAATTTTTAAAACTCTCCATTAAAATGATGAGCAAAGAGAAATTCTGGATGATATTTAACAAAAAAGCCAAGAAGAAAAGGAAATATGATGAGGCTTAGCTTGCTGTTGGATTCATTGTGGGTGTGGAGGGGCAGAGAAATACAGTAGCTGTGTAGGTGGGCTTGGTAAAAAATTTGCAACTTTCCTTCTAAATTTAAATCAATCATTTATTCATATAGCACTTTACAGCACTCAAAAAGTGACCAAAGTGCTTTACAGAAATAGAATAATAAAATCAAATGAAATAGCTTAAAAGAATAAAAACATGAACTAAACTCAAAAAATGAGCCACTTAAAAATGCAGAATAAAATGTCAGCGCCACTAGGTATTAAAACTTTTTCAAAATAAATAAGTTTTAAGTTGAGATTTTAGTGGTAGTTTTTAATTGTGATGAATCATGTTAGTCATGATTAATCGCATGAGCATAATTAATGAGATTATTTTGCCATTGGCAGCATATGGGAGAGAACATGTCACATCAGTTGAGCGCCATACAAATTAATCACGATTAATTATGATGAAAAGGCCCCAGCACTATTAGATTTAATTCATTCATTCATCTTCAGCTGCTTAATTCTTATTAGATATTCGACTCTTTTTAAAAAAAAAATAATTTTTTTTTGTTTTCCTCATTTTGCAGTTTTTACAAGCTCGTCTCTTTGATGTAACTTTTTAAAATTATAAATCGGTTTTAATTATAAATTAGCATTTTTAACTGGTTTTTGTTATTTTGTGACTGTTTTCCTAAATTAAAAGATGCATTATCTTCATAAATATTCTGATCTTTTTTCTTTTTTTTTGTGCCTGCCTCCCTTTGTTAGAGCACCAATTTGATTTTATCTGAACCTTTTCTTTATAGTCGGGTCATATTTTTCCATCACAGTGGGACATAAAATTCTTATTCTGTCCTTGGAGGCTGAGCGTGTTTAGACTGTCTGTTGTCCTGCTGCTGTTTAAGTTCCTGGGGAACTTCAGCTGCTCTGAGAGAAAATGAAAAAGTGAGACGTGACGAGCGCTGTTCTGTCCAGCAGCTCCTTCCGTGACCTTGTTTGTTCTTTTTAAATGAGGTCAAACGTTTTCATGATCTGGAAAGCACAGGTGGGCAGTGACAAGGTAAATTTACTATGGTACATGTGCTCAAATAACTGTGTCACATATCTGCACTTCCCTGTTGTTTTATTCTTAAGTAGGGAGCAGTTTTCAGTCGTTCAGAAGGGATCAGCTCCCCACAGAAAAATAACAGCTGTGCAGCATCTTTGAGGTTGTCATGTGCAATCAAATAAAAAATAAATAGACAAGCGTTGCCTGACAGTTGCTGTTTTAAATTAGCTGTTGTTCTCTGTTTTCTCAGCAATGGTGTTTCTTTCTAATGTTGTTCTAGGTTTTTATCGGAGTACATTAGTGAAAAGCTCATTTATGGAGTCAAACTCTGAGAAATACATTCTCTGGCAGTCAGATGTCCCAACTTGTACCTGATCATTATGGCATTTAAGTGTACTGTTTTGTTACCATGGGGAAAATAATGTTGTTAGACTAACATGCCAGTTGCCATCTGATGCAGCTTTTACTCTCACTTTGCACTAGGGCACCAAGTACTGGGCTGGTGTTTCATTTGATAATCATTATTCTCTTTGATAATTGCAACAGATATTGTTAAAATCACTTGCCTTCTCTGGAGAAAAAAAAAAATCTCATCTTGTGGGAAAGTTAACATAGTTGAAGTAAATCACATTTAAACTCCACTCTATCTGGGCCATATTCCGTTTTATTTCTCACAAAAATTAGTTCCAACCAAGCAAATCAATTGGACAATAGAACCAGGTGTGTTCTATTAATTGCTAGTTACAGTAACCTTTGGTGACTTCTAATGTGTTGTGTACCTTAATTTCCACAGTGAGGTGCTGTGAAACTTAAGAGCCCAGAAATGGTGTTGTTGTATTCCAGGTTTATGCTAAGAGTTAGCCCAGTTAGCGGTATTATTTTACACTTAAAATTAGGCTGCATTCAGACCAGGATAGTCCGGGAGTCTCGGTTCGACTGGGCGAGCAATGCTGAGAATTTTCACACCTTCGTTTGGTTTGGTTTGCATTCACACTGCAGTGGACCAAACTGCCTGGACAACATCACACAGTTACAACAACTGCTCGTTTGGGGCGCTGTAGCCGAAACCACCACTGGCCAGGGGAAAAAAAATATTGGCGAAAAAGAAAAATCCAGCTCATCGATTGGCCAGGACCAAAAATGGAACTCCATTCCCTTCAGCCGGATTGTTTGTCTGCCACAAACGACACATTTTGTGACATTTCTCCTCGGCTTTCTCCAGTAAAAGGATTTCTCGGATTTGCGCGGTTGTCTTTATTGTTATCTTCTACCCAAAGTGTACTATGGTAAATGCCACCTCCTCTTCTCAGACTACGTGTTGCTATGGTTACACAAAGGCTGAGGGGCATTTCCGCCCTTTGGTCCACAGGATAGTCCATTTGGATTTACACTGCAAGCAAAGCACACCAGACTTTGTTTGCAAGTGAACTGAGACCCCCGATTTTCAGGGGGACCAGACTTGTTTGGTGCGCATCAGAGTTCCAACACGCGTTCAGACTGCACCAAACAAACCAAACTATCCGTGGAAGCAGAGCAGAGTTCCTTTGGTCCGGACCAAACAGTGGCTGTCTGAATATGCCCTTAGTTACTGCAAAGTTTAGATTAGAACCTAACAGTGTACGGTTTCTACTGAGACTGCACAATGTAATGTGTGCTTTTGACTCTTCATCTCAAGATGAAGTAAAAAAAGGGGCAGCTCGGTGGTGTAGTGGTTGGCACTGTGGCAGCACAGCAAGAAGGTCACGGGATCGATCCCCCCCCCCCCCCGACCATCGGAGACTCTTTTGTGTGGAGTTTGCATGTTCTCCCTGTGTCTGCGTGGGTTTACTCCAGGTACTCCGGTTTCCTCCCACAGGCCAAAAACATGCAAGTTAGGTTAACTGGAGACTCTAAAATGGCCCTAGGTGTGAATGTGTGTGTGAATGTTGAAGGGATTGGCGTCGCACCATGGCTGCCTCATACATCCAAGTGGATGCTGCAAATTTCCCCCTGGGATTAATAAAGTACACAAAAATAAAAATAAAAAAGATGACTATAAGAGAAGGTGGCAAAAAATGTAAACAAAATCAGGAACACGGATCGAGCACTAGCTAGCAACAACTAAATTGACCAGGCGTGTATATAAATCATGGTTTGTGGACAGTGGCAAAATTTGTTGAACATACAATGCTGTGAAAAAAGTATTTCCTCCCCTTCCTGATTTCCTGTATTTTTGCTTATTTGTCATACTTAAATGTTTCAGATCATCAAACAGATTTTAATTTTAGACAAAGATAACCCAAAGACTCAGTTTTTAAATAATGATTTTAGTTATTAAGGAAAAAAGCTAAGCAAACCTACCTGGCCCTATGTGTATTTACTCAAGTTATCTTTCCATCCATCCATCCATCTTCTACCGCTTTTCCGGAGGTCCGGGTCGCGGAGGCAGCAGTTCAAGCAGAGAAGCCCAGACTTCCCTCTCCCCAGCCACCTGCTCCAGCTCTTCAGAGGGGATACCAAGGCGTTCCCAGACCAGCTGGGAGACATAGTCTCTCCACCGAGTCCTGGGTCTGCCCCGGGGTCTCCTCCCAGTGGGACGTGCCTGAAACACCTCAAGTGGGAGGCGTCCAGGAGGCATCCTAATCAGATGCCCATACCACCTCAACTGACTCCTTTCAATGTGGAGGAGCAGCGGTTCTACTCTGAGCCTCTCCCGGATGACTGAGCTCCTCACCCTATCTCTGAGGGTGAGTCCAGCAATCCTACGGAGAAAGCTCATTTCAGCCGCTTGTATCCGCGATCTCGTTCTTTCGGTCATTACCCAAAGCTCGTGACCATAGGTGAGAGTAGGAACGTAGATTGACTGGTAAATCGACAGCTTTGCCTTAGAACTAAGCTCCCTCTTCACCACAACAGACCGGTACAACGTCCGCATCACTGCAGATGCTGCTCCAATCCGTCTGTCGATCTCTCGCTCCATTTTCCCCTCACTCGTGAACAAGACCCCAAGATACTTAAACTCCTCCACTTGGGGCAGGAGCCTGTCCCCAACCCGGAGAGGACAATCCACCTTTTTCCGGCTGAGGACCATGGACTCGGACTTGGAGGTGCTGATTCTCATCCCAGCCGCTTCACACTCAGCGGCAAACCGTCCCAGCAAGAGCTGTAGGTCATTGCTGGATGAAGCCAGCAGGACAACATCATCTGCAAACAACAGAGATGAGATCCTGTGGTCACCAAGCATGACACCCTCCATTCCCTGGCTGCGCCTAGAAATCCTGTCCATAAAAATTATGAACAGGACCGGTGACAAAGGGCAGCCCTGGCGGAGTCCAACTCTCACTGGGAATGACTCCGACCGAGTGTTGGCAATGCGAACTAAACTCTCACAGTAGGTACTAAACTCTCCAGTAGGTTCACCACCTGCAGGAGGGATCATGGAAGTCCGGTGCTATGTGGATTAGGTGGCAGTCAAAGGCGGAGACCTTGGCGGACTGATCCCAAGCTTTCAAGTTATCTTTGTCTGATATTAAAATTTGTTTGATGATCTGAAACATTTAAGTGTGACAAATATGCAAAAATATAAGAAATCATGAAGGGGGCAAATACTTTGTCATTGCACTGTATGTTTAAAATGACAACAAAGCTATTTTGTATTATGCTTATTGCTTGTGTTAGCAACATTAAAGAGTAGCAGCTGGAAACTACTTGTTTTTTTTACATTGCAATATTAGTCTTGACAGAACAATATATCATTAACAAACATGTCATAACATGTTGTCACTTATTACTCTTGTGATTTATGTTGGTGGAACTGTTGTATAAAAGCAATATTATTACACTTGAGGTCATTTGGTATCATGAATATAGCACCGTGGTGATGTCTTAGTGCTGACACATTGGAGGGCCTATGACCAAATGACCACCGTGCTACATTCACTGAGACCACACTTCTTGGGTAATATTGTTGAATCATGATTTGTTGTGAGACCCTTAAATTGGTCTGGGGCTGCAATTGGAAACTCATGTGTTAGAGTGTGCATACTGATGGTAGGATGGTCACCTTCGTCTATGTTTGTCTCCTCTGTAATTTGGCAGGTTGAGGTCACAGGCTCAGCAAGGTTCTGCATCTCTGTTGAGTGAAATTGTAGATTGCATTTTCTTCTTACTCATACTAACACTTACACATAGTTCATAATTCTTAAGAATTAACTTGATCAGTTTCTCACTCCTCATTTAACTATACATTGTACATGAGTGATTAATATTATATAAGGTAAAGCAGTGTTTCCCCTAGACAGCATGAAGGTCGACAATGACAAACTCTTATAGGAATCATAGTGTTCTGGCGCTATATAGAAAAATATAGAAAAATTACTAGGAAAAATGACAGAATACCTGATTATTGAAAACGAACGGGACATCCAATATCGGCGACTTTTTTGGAACTCTTGTTTATTTGTTTGTCAGATCATTTATTTGTGTGCTTCTTTATGACTTATATTCATAATAGTGTATCTACCGGAGTGGTGGCCTAGTGGTAGAGCATCCACCCCACAGCCGGGAGGTCATGGGTTCAAGTCCAGGCCGGGTCATACCAAAGACCATATAAAAACGGTACTTCCTGCCTTCTAGCTTGGTGCTCAGCAAAAATAGAATGGAGGAAGGAAAGTTGGTTACCCATCCACAGGGGGTGCACAAGCCAGTGTATTCCCTGTGCTGGTGCCAAGCCCGGATAAATGGGCAGGGTTGTGTCAGGAACGGCATCTGGCGTAAAAATCCTTGCTAAATACACATGCTGATCATTGTGATATAAGTTGATGATATGCTGTGGCGACCCCAAAAGCGAGCAGTCAAAAGACAAAAAAAAAAAAAAAAATCATAATAGTGCATCTTGCACTTTGGGGAATGGATCCTAGCATTTTTAGCATTTTTCCTTATGAGGACCAGGTCAAATGTCCTCACAAAAAAGGTGGTTTGTCAAGGGGTTGTCATGAACCCTTCCGTGCGCCTCTCCATTGTGCACGGCAAGGGGTAAAAAGATGAGGATTTACATTCAGGGTTAACACCACACACATTTATTGAACAGATGGATCACTCACACACAGTTCAAAATAACATTAGTGCTCAGGGTTACAATGGAGTCCTCCAGGATGCTTTACAGTCATGGTAAAGAAACTGGGCAAAGTTCCAAAGCGTGGCAGGAAAATGGCACAGGGCAAACGCCAACAGTTTGTACTCACAGAACTGGAGCGGTCCAAGAAGTCCAAGTAAGTCCAAAGAGCATTACACACACCGAGGGGAGTGGCGGCGGTGTCGCACAAAACACCTTCACAAGACACAAACAATCCAGCAATGCTTGACTGGCAAAGCCCTGCTTAAGTACAAGCATTGCTGGAGACACAAATTAGGAACACCTGGGCGAGGCGCGGGAAGAGCAATCAGAGACCCAGCTGGCTGTCATGAGAGGGGGCGTGGTCGGACCGTCAAGTATCAAACAGCATCCACACGAGTGCAGACCACAAGGGCTGCATCACAGCTGCTGGCCGGAGCACTGTGGCTGTGGGTACGGAAAAATAACCAAATGAACAAAAGACTACAATAAACCTCAAAAGATAACACAGAACACAAATACACAGATGCACCTGAGCCACAGGAGGTCAGAACCGAGCCCCCAAAGAACAACTCTGCTCGGTTCATGACGGGTGGTCCACACAAGAATAGAAAGGCAGGAGCACACACACACGCATACTGATTTTTGTGTTTTATGGGGACTGATTTTCTGATCATCACTTGTGGGGACTACCCTTGCATTCCTTCCTTGCATTTATAGATAGATAAATAGATTAACTTGGCATTCTAGGGGGAACCCCCCCCCCCCACCAATACAATGGTAGGGGAAACACTGGTAAAGGTTTTTTGTTATGTGATAGCAATGTCTGGCTACTCTACCCTCCTTTGGCAAGAGAAATTACCTCATTTTTTGCCTAAAAAGAAAATGGTTACACATACGTAACCTGTCACAGAATTGGGATTCAGAAATGGCCGAGTTGTCCGCTTCCTGCCCTCCGCCTTTTTCTGCTCATCCTGTCACTACAGGCACTGTCACGTTACGCTTCACGCTGAGCGGGCACACACTGTTTGAGACGCTGACCTGATTGTGCACCACAAATGTGACATCCTGCGGCAAGAGAGAGAGAGATGTGTGGAGTCAAGTGAAGGTCAGTAGACGGTCAGTGGCTCAAAGCTTCACCGATGAATGTACAGGGGGAGGAAGATGCAGCTCGGCTCATCAAACAGTCAGACATCTTGATGATGTTAAAGGTGTTGACACCAATGAACTTTGGGGCATTTTCTAGCTGACACTGTGTAATTTTCAGTATTTTCAGTCAACCTGCTGTCAACTTCAGGGGTTTCTTGTGTTTGTAGTCTGAGTTTGTAAAAATAACAGTTTAAGCAACAAATATACTGTATACTTTTTCTTTTTTGTCTGGGCAGAAGGTGTTTATGTCCTAGTTTCTCATGCCTAAATTCTAGTCTAGAATCATTTCTAAAGTAATTAAAAAAGGCTTTTTTTAATCAATCTTTGCTTAATTTGCAGTCATAAATTTTGTCATAAATTGCAGTTATAAATTTATTCATCTTGAGTATTAACACATATAAATTCAAACTCACAAAAAAGACAAATTTTATGAGAAAAAAATGCAAATTCAAATGTAGAAAGATTCGTAATTACGAGTGAAATGCCTCAAATATCCAGGAAAAATCACAAATTTGATAAAAACAGTTAAAAATGTTTAAAAAAATGTAAAAGAATTTAAAAAATAAACACAAGTTTACAAAAAGTCACAAATTTACAAGGAAAATTTGCAGCCTTCTGAGTTACTAATTAATAAGACAAAACCTCCAAAGTTGTGAGTAGAACAGCTACAAATTTGCAGTAAAAAGTCAGTTGTTTCAATAAATTGGAAATTTTCAAAAAAAAAATTACAGATTTATAAGAAATAAGCAGCATTAATTAAAAATTAAAAGAAATGTCACAAATGATGCAAAAAAGTTGCAAATGTATGAGAAAAAGTTGCAAACTTATGAAGACAAAGTTGCAAATTAATTAGAAAAAATGTGACCTTTATGGGGGTTAAAATTGCCTTTTTAAAAGGAAAAGAATCCTTTTACTTATATTTACAGGTGAGCTTATACAGCACTTTTTAACAAATGTATTTTGTGGCTGCTGGTAGATTTTTTTTTTTCCAGCCCTGTCTTACAAAAATGCACATAAGTTGCCAATTTTACAGAACGTGTAATATACACAGAAAAGTGTGGTTTTTTTGTGTATATTACACAATAAGTGTGGGTAAAGTGGATACTCTGCCAGAGAGAAGAAAAGTAGTGCAAACCACACTGTTGAGTGGTTGTGAACATAATGACAATCAAGGAAATTAGTGCAAATGAAAAGGAGACGCTTACCCTCCAATTACACTAACCATTTCAGCAATGAGTGTGCCCCACCCTGGACACAGACGGGATAGCCTCCCACCATCCCCTACACACCTCCATCATTGGTTCTCAGTGTATTTGAAGCGTTGCAGTAGTGTTCTCACTTAAGCCTGAGTCACAACCAGCTGTATGGGCTGCTATGGCCTGTCTGTGTGCAGATTTTGGGCCAAATGTTACGTGCCATGCAAGTGTTTCTTGAGTGCATAAGCAGGTACGGAGGATGATGGACATATCCAACAAACTCCATGAATTCTCTGCGAGCAAGAGGTCAGAAATGTGATGTGTTTCACCTGCAAGGCATTTGCATGTTAGACGTATGATTTTTTTTTTTTTTAAGGCCCCTGGGAAGATAAATTGTAGTATAACACAATAAAACTATATGTGTTATAATGTGTTATAATACTCTAACACATCATACTATGAGTGTACAGTACATCATTGTAATATTTTTCAAAATTCTAAAAATGACAACACCAAAATCAAATTAAAATAATTTGATTTTCAACCAGACTTAAAAAAAAAGATCAGACTTACTGACTGCTGGTTAGTATATTTGATAAGGAGTCTTCAGTCAAAACATTTAGAAAAGGATTAAGCCTACAACTAAGGAAAAAAAAGGTGATGTGATGTTGCGCAGGCTTGGAGTGGCACAAAACTGGAAAATGTTTTTATTTGAGCTGTTCCACAGTCATCTTTTTTTTTTTTTCCATCATTCAGCTAAGGTACAGTAAGCACAATTTTAGGTATGTATTTCAATCTGTAAAAACCTCCTTGGTTATAAATTTGATGATTATTTTTATCTGTAAGGCCGCATTGAAAGCCGAAGCCTCTGTAGCAGCACTTTGACAGTGGGCCACTACTGAGGCTGCAGATCGGTAGTAGGGAGAAAAAAAAAGTAGCGGTTGCAATGTGATATTATCTGATAAAGTAATTGTTTTTGTTTTAATATTTTTTTCTAATGAAAAATATTTTCAAATGAAAACACTTGTAAATCACAAAAAAAAATGCTAAAGTGCACTCCGCTAAAAATCAAGGTTTTTTTCCTTCTTAACATGTCTTTAACATGTTTTTATGACTTACAAGACATATCAAGAGCAAAATCGCTCAGATGTCTCATCTGTTTTTTTGCTGTGAAGTTTCACTTATGCCCCGCCCCCTGCAAAAAGCTGAGTTGAGACAGAACATTTTTCGTGACGTGGTGCTGGCATGTGGGTAGTGTTGAGCCAGTCAGGACTCTCTGGCCTAACTGACATTATCCTCCAGGCTAGTTTGTATTTTTTTAACAAACTGCTTTGAAAACTTGACCCAAATTAAGATGGGTTTTACTATTAAACTACTTTTAAAGGCGTCGGCCGGACGAAAATTCAGTATCGCTAAATCATATCTTAAATTTTTGTGTGAGACGAGCTAATTTGAACCGCACATGTTTTGGTGTCAACAAATGTCGCATAAGGTGACAATGTGCTCTTGAAGTACGCTGTCCTTGAGAGCTGTCTGACTCAGCCGAGCGATCAGCGGCTAAAATGGCCACTGACTGTGTGACATCATCACAGCGAGAGACACGCACACGCTCGGCGGACATTGTTTGTTGTTTACGTTTTAAAATCGGCGAATACGGATATTTCTCGGAGTACTTGTGGATTACAAATAGATTATTTATTAAGATTAGGATTTCAGGAATTGAATTAATTATGGTTTGGCGTTGTGTTGTCTACGGGTGCGACGTTATACCAGCGGAGCATGCGGTGAGTGTTTTTGAATTTCCCGTCCTTGGGAAAATCAGAACGGCATGGGTGAAATTCGTTCAGAAAACGCGAAAAAATTGGAATGATGTCGGTAACTCACCCAACATGTGCAGTAGACATTTCGTTGACAGCGATTTCGAGAATAAGATGCAATTTGTGTCACAACTCGCCGCTCATCAGCGGCTTCAGCTGCGCGCACACCTGCGTAGTACAAATACAAAGATGCGAGCACTACATACGATCCCGCAGCTCCTGAGAGACTGCAACCTAACACAAAAAACAGTTTCACACAATGAAACAACAGTGCATGTATTATATATATATAAAAATTATTATCCCATTGATTTTCATCATTTTTGGTCACATATCTCACACCTACAATTTATTTATTTCAGGGACAAAGGGCTGTGAAAAAGTTGTTGATATGATCAACAAAACACGGGTCCTCAGGGATGTGCGAAAGCTGAGTCCAGGGCAGCAAACTTCAAATGTGGAGGCTTTCCACAGTCTGATTATTCATTTTGCACCAAAGAGTGTACACTTCTCATTCCTTGGAATGTTGACAAGGTGAGGAGATGCAATATGTGACCAAAAATATGAAATGCAATTATAATAACAGTGCCAATTACATAGAGTTTCTGCTGATAGACAGATCACTTATATGTCCAAAAATAAATCATTGTGATAATATTCTAATTACAGACTTTGTTTAGCTGCAATGCACTTTAATGAAAATGCAGGCCGCAAGCAGGCACAGAATCGTGATGTGAGCCGGTCTTCATCATCTGGTACCCAAAATTCAAAAAAGGCGGATATACACTGCAAGCAAAGAAAGTTAATCCAACTTTCGGGGAGTATAAGAAATATTAGTATCATTTTCTAGGCTTGTATATGATATTTACAGTGGATGGAGGGTTGGTCTTCATTCAACTTTCACATTTCATAGCTTTTATCAAATTATGTTAATTTGGGTCAAATTTGTATTTCATACTGTAGTCAAATGGATGTCTAATTTTTATTGAATATATTTTTTTTCAGCATATGTGGATGATCTGATGAATACTGTGTTCAACAAAACCTTGGTTGATCCAACCCACTTATGGGAGCAGTGGCACTATGTACAAGCCAGAGTTCCCACCACATTGAGTGCCAAATTGAACCCGAATTTTATACCATAAAATGGTAGAAAAATTATTCAAATGTATATGACATGCAACTTTGATGAATGCTGAAATATTAGAATTATAAAATTGACATGAACATTAATAAACTCAATATATGATTTTACAAAACTTTATTTAAATATCATTTTTCACAAATCTAATCTTGGTAGGCAAAATCCCTTGTAGTGATCCGATGGGAATGTTTCTCTGATGAGGCTCACAGCACAGGCAGGCAATATCACCCTCACTTCTTCCTGTGCTGACGTCACTGCTGCCTGCCCCTATCGACAGATGGTGGTACTGCAGCATCACTAAGTGAAAGATGGGCTATTACCAAATAAAGTCATTTATGGAGGCTGGTGACACATATTAAATCACGGGAATGGCCAGAATGGAATATTTTCATACAATCAGTTTATTGGTTCAATAAAAAAATGTCACCGTCCGAGGACTTTAAGGACCGATGCAGTTTCAGTCATTATCCTGGACCACCATGCATAAAACTGGGGAGGTCCTTCAACCAGTAACTATTTTTATCACAGGATTTATTATGGTAATGTAGTGCTAATTACTATTAGCCTTGTGGTATGTGGTTGGGCTTAGTAATCACTGATTCTGGCATTTGGGGGGAGGGGGGAGATTTTGACATGAAACTGTAAGACAATGAAAGGTTTTTTTGTATTAAAAAGGGGCATTAAAACGCCATTTTAGACAATGTAGATTTGTTTTTATAGGGGATTTATATCCACCTGAGTGCATCTTTAATATAATTCCCATCACAAAAGGGTAGGCCTAAGTATTTAAACCACCCATTTGCTGCAGAAGCAGGCAACATGTGTGTCTCTCTGTTATTTTCCCTCATCTCCCTATACTGGTTTGGCCAGAATTTGTGAGAAAATGCTGAATTATCCTGTTGTCCCTTTTGTACCTGCAGCTTCTCAGGCGAGTTTGTTAAAATGTACAATATTAATAAACCCTCATGACAGTATTGTTTGACTAGTTAGCTGATTAATTACAAAGTATTAAATTTCAAATAAACTGGTATGCCAGTTCTATTTAATAGTAGAGAAACCATATCAATATGATATAAAAAGACACTGAATGTTTTCGTTCACATTTTGATTTTTAATTGTTAACTTTAAGAGCAAGAATACAGATTAAACACTTGTTTTTGATTACACAGATGAACAACACAATATTACAAGATAAAGTTAAAATAAAAATATTAAATGTGTAAAAAAATTAACACAACCTGATCACAATCGACTTTTATGTCCTCAATGGGCCTGAATTTAAAGCTTTCTTCAGGTTCGGTGGGAATTACAGTTAAGTACTGTCAGTGCAATCTATCAAAATGACGGCCCGCTCTGGAAATTTTCCTTGATTGCTAAAAATTGCTGGTTAATAACAGAGAATTCTTGGGTAATCCAACCTCAGTCTGGCACACCTACAGCCATGTGAAAAAATTAGGACACCCTATGAAAGCCTATGTGTCGTTGTTGTTGTTTTGTTTTTTTACATATTTTGACATATGGATATTTACTATCAATTTGAAAAATACTGGGAGATTCAAGTAATATAACTAAATAATTAAAACTGAACTTCCGGTTATGGCTGCCACGTAAGACGGACGTGTTTCACTCTGCTCTGCTCCTGGAGAAAAAAATCGGCAAATAACTCTCTCATTTGGGACAGAACGTATCCCAGCGTTTGGGCGAGGATATGTCGGCGAAGCCTAAGGCTGGAAAACCAGGTAAAGGAAAAAGCGAGCCGCCGAAACAGTCCAAATTAACGGACTTTCAGGTCTGTGACGCAGCAAACAAAACTCCATATATGGCGGAGGAGGCTGGCAACGGTGCAATATCTGCGGGGAGCGGCGCAGATGCGCTGATGGCTGCCATGAGTTCAATGAGAGCGGACTTTTCCTCTAGATTTGATGGGATTATGACAGCGTTGGAAGGAATAAGAAAGGAATTGGGTGACTGTGTAGAACGAACGGCGCAGATGGAGCTCCGTCTCGCTAGTGCTGAAGATGACGTCACCCGTCTTCAATTAAAGGTGCGCACTTTGGAAAAAAAAAAAAAATGTCTAGAAGATAATATTTTGGATTTGGAATCTCGGTCGAGACAGAATAACTTGAGGCTGGTGGGTCTTCCAGAGGAATCAGAAGGTCGGGACGTATATTCCTTTCTGGAAAAGTGGATTCCGGAGGTGCTGGGCAGCGAGGAGTTGCAATCAGCAGTGGTTCTGGAAAAAGCACATCGTATTGGCCCACGGAGAGATAAGGGACTGCCGAGGACCTTAATTATGAAGTTTCTTAGCAACAGAGACAGGATGAAGATCTTCAACGCTGCACGAGCTAAAGGAGAGATTAAACACCAGGATCAACAGGTGCGGTTCTACCCAGATTTGGCCACAGGAATCCAACAATTGAGGAAGCAGTTTGATCCCATACGTAAGGAGCTGCGCAACCTTGGGATTCGTCATGGTGTAATCTATCCTGCGAGACTGCTGACCACGTATGAGGGCAGAACCCACATCTTCAAGACCCCAGAGGAGGCGCAGGAGTTCATCAAGAAGATCAAAGAAGAAGAAGAGACTGGTGGGAGCTAAGCATGAACAAAATATAAGGTAGAATAATTAAGCATTTGCACAGGCATCTGACTGACTTGAAGTAAATAGCAAGTTTACAAAATATAGATTGTATTATATATTAAAAAAAAAAAACAAAACAAACAAAAAAAAACTATGATGTACAAAGTTGTTAAAAATTTTGGAGTTAAGTTGGAAAACTACAGAGGAGAGTTAATGTTACGTCATTAAAAGCAGTAGAGTTAGGGTGATTGGGAGGATGAAGAAGGAGTGGCTTAGGCTGTTCCCCGTGGATGTGGAACGGTCGATGGCTATATCGGGAGACGGAATTTTTCTTTTGATTTTGGGGGGTTCGCCACAAGTGTGGGAAGGGGGAATTTGTTTGTGTGTAGTTTGTAGGATGAATGTTCAACCACTCATGTTTTTGCTTCTCTGTATGAGCATGTTTACACTGCAAGGTAATCCCAAACTCTCTATTGATCATAAACCAAAGTGTTAATCTTAATTTAACTTCATGGAATTGCAGAGGTCTACAAAATTTAAAAAAACTTAAACAAGTTATGAATAAAATAAAAGACATGGGTTCAAAAATTGTGTTTTTACAAGAAACTCATCTAATAGAGGAGGATATAAAAAGAATTAGGAGTAGATGGCAAGGAAGTGTATTCACCTCATCATTTTCATCCCGGGCCAGGGGAGTTATGACTCTCATACATAAATCAGTCCCTTTTCAAGTGAAAAATGTAATTGGAGACAAACTTGGAAGATATGTAATCATTCAAGGTTCTTTGCTATTAGAAAATATAAATCTTGTGAACTTATATGGTCCCAATATAGATGATCAAAAGTTCTTTGCTAATTTATTTCTTATTTTATCATCACTTACAGGGCAACATATAATAGCAGGGGATTTTAATTGTACATTGAATCCAGGTATAGATAGATCAACAGGACTGGATTGTACGCACAATGGATGTAGGATGACTATTAATCATTTTATGAAAGAATTGAGATTGTTAGATATATGGAGAGAAATGAAACCACAAGTTAAAGCCTATTCTTGTTATTCCAGTATCTACAAGACATTCTCACGTATTGATTATTTTTTGATTTCCACAGAATTAAGATCCAAGATTCAAAACTGCTTTTATGATAACATCGTGATCTCTGATCATGCACCCTGTTGTCTAATATATGTAGATAAAAAATTGACAAAGGAATCAGGTAGATGGCAATTTCAGCATAAATGGCTTCAGGATGAGGAATTTGTCAAGTATATAGAAAAACAGATAGACGAGTACTTTGACATCAATACTACACAAACATCAGCATGTGTAAAGTGGGAAGCTTTCAAAGCTTTTATTAGGGGACATATTATTAGTTATACAGGATCAAAATCTAAGAAGACTCGAGAGGAGAGAGCTAAATTGGAACATAAAATGAAAAGTCTTCAGGAAAAAGTGTATGCAGGAAGTGATCCAAGGTTGGAGAATGAATTACTGATTTTGAGAGCTGAATACGACAAAAAATCAGCGAATAGAGCTGCCTCGAGTCTTCTAAGATTGAAACAATCTTTTTATGAACAAGGTGAAAAATCAGGAAAATTATTGGCATGGCAGATTAAACAATTAGAAATTAAAACACCAATTACTAGTATTATAAGTAAGGGACAGGTAGTTATAGATCCTTTAGAAATTAACAGAGCCTTTAGAGATTACTATGAAAAATTATATGATACTAAAAATGAATTTGATTTAACAAAACTAAATGGGTTTTTGAACGAACTATCTATACCGTGTATTCCAAATGAAAACAGGGAGATATTGGAGTCTAAAATTAGTCAAGAAGAAGTTGGGCTAGCCATTGATAATATGAAATCAGGAAAAAGTGCAGGACCAGATGGTCTTCCAGTTGACCTTTATAAGAAATTTAAGAATAAATTAATAAAACCTTTTTTGGAAATGGTTTTAGAAGCATTTCAAAATAATAATTTACCATCATACATAAATAATGCCTTAATTATACTGCTGCCAAAACCAGGTAAGCCCTCTAATAAATGTGAAAATATGAGACCAATAAGCCTATTAAACGCCGACCTTAAGATAATCTGTAAAATTTTAGCAAGACGAATACAAGAAATTTTACCAAATATTATTAATCGAGATCAGAATGGCTTTATAAAGGGAAGACAAGGCTTCCATAATGTAAGAAGACTATTTAATATTATTTATTTTAATAAAGAAGCACCGGATACAGCTCTCCTATCACTGGACGCCGAAAAGGCCTTTGATAGAGTTGAATGGCCCTTTCTTTTTGAAGTCCTACAAAGGTTTGGACTTGGAAATAATTTCATAAAATGGGTTCAAATAATATACAATAATGCTACAGCAGAAATCCTAACAAATAACAATATTTCAAAACCAATAAAAATCAATAGAGGATGTCGACAAGGCTGTCCACTTTCACCTTTACTGTTTACTATGGCAATTGAACCTTTAGCGATAGCGATACGTTTACATTCACAAATATATGGAATTAAAGTTGGACCAACAGAACATAAAATCTCCCTGTACACCGATGACATAATTTTGTTTATGTCGAATCTAAAAAAAATCAATTCCAACCTTGTTGAATTTAATAAAGAATTTTGGGGAAATATCAGGATATAAAATAAATAAAACTAAATCTTCAATATTAATGCTAAATGAGACCCAGAGAAATTACCCAGCCCCTGAGGTAAATCAATTCAATGTTGTAAATCAGTTTAAATATTTAGGAATCCAAATTGTGCCTAAGCTAGAATCAGTCGCCAGTGTCAACTATGAAGCCTTAATGACAGATATCAATGAGTTAACTCAGAGATGGATGTCACTACCAATGTCGATGATCGGGAGAATCAATATACTTAAAAGTAATATTTTACCTAAAATACTTTATTTATTTCAATACATTCCCTTATCACCACCTTTAGATTTATTCTCAAGAATAAAAAAAAAGTTAGTGGAATTTATATGGAACAACAGGAGGGCTAGATTACATCTGTCTTTATTATATTTACCATTTGATCGTGGAGGTCTGAAATGTCCAAATTTTATGTTGTATTATTGGTCGGCACAACTGAGGTCTATGACATATTATTTTTCATCAAATGATCTCCCTCACTGGACTGAAATGGAATCATACAATTTACCTTTACCTCTTCCCATATTCATATACTCAGATTCGGCAAAAAAATTACAAAAACAAGTTAAAAATCCATTTGTAAAGCATATGATCAAAATATGGTGTGAAGCTAAAAACTATTTAAAAGAACCACAGTTACTGTCACAATTTAGTCCAATATGGGGGTAATCAATATTTTAAACCAGGGAGAGCGGACGCTGTATTTAAAGTATGGAATTTAAAAGGGATACAAAAGATTCAGGATTTATATTTGCCATGTGCAGATAACATAATGTCTTTTGAAGAGCTGAGGATCAAATTTAATCTCAATAGAACACATTTTTTTTAAATATCTTCAACTTAGAAACTTTATTCAATCAAATCAAAATAAAGCTCTCACTCAACCTATTTATTCATCCTTGGAAAAAATGATGATGAAAGATAATAAAAGAAAGGGTATTATTTCAGAGTTTTATAACTCATTGACACTATCTTCAAGTGAAAATTCACTGAAAAGATTAAACTACTGGAAAGAAGATCTGCAAACTGAAATTTCAGAGGAACAATGGGAATTGGCTTGTACAGAAGCTCAAACCAAATCAATAAATGTACGCCTTAAATTGATACATTTCAAATGGTTAATGCGGATGTATGTTACACCGGAGGAGTTAAATAAATATAACAAAAATATACCAGATACATGCACAAAATGCATGGAAAGTAAAGGAACTCTATTTCATTGTGTATGGGAATGTAGATTAATAAGAATGTTTTGGGAAGAGGTGAGGGTAACAATTGAAAAAATAATCTCAAAACAAATCATATTGAATCCTAAATTGTTTTTGTTGGGTCTGTACCCAGTAAAGCATAATTTCAATAAAAGTGAAAGAACATTCATAGACCTCAGTTTGCTTAATGCCAAAAAATGTATTGCACTATTATGGAAAAAGACTCATAGACCAGATGTGACTCAGTGGTTAAGACAGATGTTAACAAACCTTCCATTAGAAAGAATAACATATATACTGAAATCAAAGGAAATTGTGTTTGAGAATATATGGAGACCTTTTATTGATTATGTAAAAAATTTAAACATAACTTTTGAAGAAGAAGGTGAATGATGTGTGTGGACCTTGTAAATTCCAAACTGGTGAACATAATATGTATACTTATGTATTGGATTGTCTAGACCAGGGGTGTCAAACTCATTCCATGGAGGGCCAAGACACTGCATGTTTTACTTCCACCCAGTGTCTTCAGCAGGTTCTATCACTGATCATCAATCAGTGGGAAGAAATTCAGTTAAAATCACCTGTTGAAGACACTGGGTGGAGGTAAAACCTGCAGGCTCTTGGCCCTCCAGGGAATGAGTCTGACACCTGTGGTCTAGACTAAACAGAGGAGCATTGTTGAAGATTTGATTTTGCTGGTGGTTGTTGGTGTTTTTAGTGCATCCTTTTTTTTTCTTTTTTTTTTTTGTAGTACTTTAGTGTTAGTGTTTGATTGTTTGTATCATGTTTGTTAAAAAAAAAAAAAAAGGTTCAATAAAGATATTGTGGGGAAAAAAAATAATTAAAACTGAAGAAAAGACTTTTAAAAATTTTTGGTAAAATGTAATTCTAAAAACATGCAATTTCTGGTGAGGAATAAATTGGGACACCCTTACATTTATTCCCACTTAAAATGGCTAAAATCACACACAGGCATATCACATCAGGTGCACATGATTAGAACATCGTTACTCAGCAAACTTCAGTTTGAAGGAGGCTTGTCCTATTTAAACCTCAGACATTTAGTTTGGTGTGCTCCTGACTGTTGAAGTGAGAGTGAACACCATGGTGAGATCAAAAAAGCTGTCTGAGGCCTTCAGAAAGAAGATTATAGCAGCTTATGAGTCTGGTAAGGGATTTAAAAAGATCTCATAAGAATTTGAAATCAGCCATTCCACTGTACGGAAAATAGTCGGCAAGTGGAGGACATTCAAAACAACTGCCAACATGCCCAGGTCTAGCCGTCCAAGCAAGTTCACCCCGAGAGCAGACCGCAAGATACTTAAAGAAGTCTCCAAAGACCCTAAAATGTCATCACGGGACCTACAGCAGGCTCTTGCTACTGTTGATGTGAAAGTGCATGCCTCTACAATCAGAAAGAGACAGCATAAGTTTAACTTGCATGGGGGGCATGCAAGGAGGAAACCTTTGCTCTCTAAGAGAAACATGAAGGTCAGGCTGAAGTTTGCCAGAGAGAACGTAGATAAAGAGCAGGACTTCTGGAATAATGTTCTTTGGACAGATGAGCCTAAAACTGAATTATTTGGACACCAGAACAGAGGACGTGTTTGGCATAGACCAAATACAGCATTCCAGGAAAAGAATCTCATACCAACTGTGAAGCATAGAGGTGGAAGTGTCACGGTTTGGGGATGCTTTGCTGCAGCAGGACCTGGCCAGCTCACCATCATAGAATCCACCATGAATTGTACCATGTATCAGAGGGTGCTTGAGGACCACGTGAGACCATCTGTAAAAAAATTAAAGCTGAAGCGGAACTGGACCCTGCAACATGACATTGACCCAAAACATACCAGTAAATCCACCAAGGACTGACTTAAAACTAAGAAATTAAGAGTCCTGGAATGGCCGAGTCAAAGCCCAGATCTTAATCCCATAGAGATGCTGTGGGGTGACTTGAAACGGGCTGCCCATGCAAGAAACCTCTCAAACATCTCACAGCTGAAAGAATTCTTTCAAAGGACTGGGGCCATCGTTCCTCAGACCGATGTCAGAGACTGGTAGATGGCAACAAGAAGCGTCTCCCTGAAGTTATTTCAGCCAAAGGGGGTAGCACTAGCTATTAGGCGATGGGGTGTTCTAACTTTTTCCCTAGTTAGAATATGTATTTTTGTTGATATCTTTTGTTTAATGAGTAAAACAAGGTTAATTTTTGTTATTTATCTGCAATTAAATCACCTTTTCCCGAGATAAATAAAAACAAGATTAGACATCAATATGCAAACATTTCTTAATAAAGAACTGAATATTTAATGGGGTGTCCTAATTTTTTCACATGACTGTGTGTGTATATATATATATATATATATATATATATATATATGTATAGCCTATATCTCGTGTGGACCCTGTGAGGTGCAAGACACACTTAAGACTGTGTCAACCTTGCAGCCTGTCCAAAACCCCTACGACATCCATGTCCTCCTCCACGGCCCCAGAAAATCGCAGCTGATGCACGATATCTAAATTTGTACGTTCGGTTGCAACACAGGCTTAAAAGGGTGATAAAAGTGAAGGCAGGGCACTGTGTGTGGAATGGCTATGCGTTGGAAAGAGAAACTGTGACAGTTGCCCATTGTCCTGTAATGGACCAGTGTGTCAATTACACATGCATGTCCATGATACCAGGTTGGCGGATTTTTGGCCAAAAATTGTTCAAAATTGCTCCTTCCATAGTAGAAGTCACAGACTCCTGTGCTAGCAGAAATCCAGAATAGCAAAGGTTTGCTACTTATTTTTGCTACTTTGTGAAACTTTATGAAAAACAGTTGCCTGCAAATTCTGCATGCTGATACTACACATTCTAATACTTGTTTTGTTATTATTTAATATATTTTACATTTTGTTTGAAAAAACGATGCCTTCATCAAGCCATCAAGCAAATCTTACTTTTTTCCATATTTGAATTGAAAAGGGTGCGTCTTTTGTAGCTTTCACACAATCAGATTTCAGGTGATCCTTTTTTCAGTCAGGCAACATTTCAGTCTGACTCTTTGATCCTGTTCCACTTTGACGCCTGTAAAATCACCCAGAGACAAAGAGAGAAGAGTACAAAGCTGCACAGATATACTCCCCAGCTCATTTACATACAGTACACCGACAGAGCGAGTATCTGGTATAGCGTGACGAGTTGGGTGTGTTTCCTCGATGTTTTAAATATTCATTCAGTGCAGCTCATCGTGGAGGTACGAGGTGTGGGAAGAGGGTCGGTGGAGACAATGTTCTGATGCAATGGAAACAAAGCTCTTTGTGAGCGTCGGACAAAGACGCCCTTTCATTTGAGACGCCTGGGCAGGGAGAATTGTGAAGGCTCTGGCACTACTACTGGAGTCGCCTTTTCTTCTGTCTCAGTCTTGTAACCCCCCCCCCCCCCACGCACGCGCGCACACACACACACACACACACACACACACAGAGTGTATTCTCCCTCCAGCATCAGGAACATTTTATCATTTTGAGATAATTCACTGGCCCTGAGCTGTTCATGAAAAGAAAAAGAAACGCAATCTAAACATTTTTTTTTTTTTAAGACTTCTGTTGGCTTAATCTTGGATTTTGAAGCCTATATTGCAGGGCTATTCAATTACAAAATCTGTTGGGCCACAATTTGAAATCAAGACATGTAACTGGGTGTGCTTGGCACATGACAAAGGCACATCAAAAGTGCATAAAAACACAATAACAGTGCTGAGGTTGAGTAGAACGTGAAGTAGTAGAAATATTTTCCTCTTGAACAACAATTAAATAAATTGAATGGAAAAAAATAAAATTCTGTAAATAACCATTTTGGGTCGCATCTTACTCAGGCATATCTCAAAGTGCATAAAAACTTAATGTGCACTGTTGGTAGCATTAACATTTGTTTACCTTTTAAAATAAAATATATTACATCCTGGTTATAACTGACCTTGGCACATCACAAAGTGCATTTACCTGAATAAAAAGTGAACTGTAAAAACACTAAAGTACGCAAACCCCACCAAAAAAGATTGATAACATAAACAAACATTACACATCCTCTATTGGGGTTTGTTTTGTTTTAAATCACCACATATGTGGGTCGGAACTTCTTTTTCTACACATTTCATTACACTCACATATCAGTCCAGGCAGGGTTAACCAGATGATTTTCATCATCAATTTTATGCTTCAGAGTTGACACTGACATATTTTAAGATAAGATAAGCCTTTATTAGTCCCACAACGGGAAATTCCAGGATTGCAACAGCACAGGGATAGCAACACTCAGAGCAACAATCAGAAGGCAAGAAAAAAAACAAGCAAGCAAGAGCAGCTAATAAACATATGTACGTATTACTATAAAATATATATATATACACACACACACAGACACACAGTGCAGAGCATTGTAGCTGGATGGAATAAATATATGAATATATGAACACACAGTGCAGAGCATTGTAGCTAGATGGAATAAATATGTAAATATATAAACACCCACAGTACGGAGCATTGCAGCTAGGTGGAATAAATATGCAAGTATATAAACACACACAGTGTGGAGCAATGTAGCTAGATGGAATAATATGTAGATATATAAATATATAAACACACCCAGTGCTGAGCATTGTAGCTAGATGGAATAAATATGCAAATATATAAACACACACAGTGCAGAGCATTGTTGCTAGATGGAATGAAACAGCATAACCGTCTACTTAGTTATCCTACATGGTATGATTATGTGCCCATACATATTCTCACCCTCCATAGCGACCGGTATGTTCCTAGTTGTATGCCGGAGGGGACCATTGTGTAAGTCTATTGCATCTTTTGCATTCAAAAAACTATTAGTTTGTTACATCTTTTTGCTATCTCTGCGAGCAGCCCTGCTTAGGTTGTACAGTCTGACAGCCGTTGGTAGGAAGGACCTACGAAACCTCTCGGTTGTGCACCTGGGATGATGTAGTCTGCTGCTAAATGAGCTCCTCAGTGCATTCAGTATGTCCTGCATAGGGTGGAACTCGGACTCCAGCAGAGATGACAGTTTAGCCACCGTCCTTCTCTCTCCTATCTCCTCCATCGGATCAAGGCGCTGCCCCAGGACAGAGCTAGCTTTCTTAATCAGTTTGTTCAGTCTCTTCCTATCGGCTGCAGTAATGCCACTGCCCCAGCAGACCACTCCAAAAGTGATGGCTGATGCCACCACCGTGTCATAGAATGACTTCAGCAGCGCCCCTTGTACACCAAAAGACCTGAGTCTCCTCAGCAGGAACAGCCTGCGCTGTCCCTTCTTGTAGAGTGCATCAGTATTGTGTGACCAGTCTAGTTTATTGTTCAGATGAATACCCAGGTACTTATAGGATGTCACCATCTCGATGTCTGTTCCCTGTATATTTACTGGTACTGTGAGGGGCTGCCCATGCCTGCGGCAGTCCACCACCAGCTCCTTAGTTTTCCTCGCGTTGATCTGGAGGCAGTTCCGATGGCACCAGTCCACGAAGTCCTGGATAAGCCCTCTGTACTCAGCTTCATCTCCATTGGAGATGAGGCCAACGATCGCAGAGTCATCAGAGAACTTCTGTAGATGGCAGTGTGTTGTGTTGTGTGAGAAGTCCGCAGTATAAAGAGTGAACAGGAAGGGAGCCAGCACCGTTCCCTGGGGGGCCCCCGTGCTACTGATGATCGTGTCGGACACACAGTCCCGGGTTCTCACAAACTGAGGCCGGTTCGTGAGGTAGTCCAGGATCCATGATGACAGGTGCTGGTCCACCCCTGCGCGCAGCAGCTTGTCCTTCAGGATCATCGGTTGGATGGTGTTGAAAGCACTGGAGAAGTCAAAGAACATGATCCTCACCATATTCCCGGGCTTCTCCAGGTGGGACAGAGAACGGTGAAGGAGGAAGATCACCGCATCCTCCACCCCAATGCCATGCTGGTAGGCGAACTGGAGTGGATCCATCGCTGGTTCCACCAGGGGGCGGAGGTGAGCAAGGAGCAGTCTCTCCAGGGTCTTCATCAAGTGGGACGTCAAGGCCACCGGTCTGTAGCTGTTCAGGTCTTTGGGGTGGGAAGTTTTTGGTACAGGTACCACACAAGATGTTTTCCACAGGTGTGGTACCCTCCCCAGTTTCAGGCTCATGTTGAAGATATACGTCACAATCCCACACAGCTGGTCTGCACAGGACTTGAGGAGCTTTGCGCTGATGCCGTCCGGTCCCGGCGCCTTCCTCGCCTTGATCTTCCTCAGCTCCGTCCTCACCTGGGTCCTGGTCAGGGTCAGGATGGGGGGCTGTGTGTTGGGAGTGGGGGGGTGTTGGTGGAGTGGGGAGTGGGCAGCAGGACTTGATTTCTTTAGAGGCAGCAGTGGTTGTTGTGCAGTCAGGGGGGAGGGCGGTTGGTCAAATCTATTGAAAAACAGATTCAGGTTGTTCGCCCACTCCCTGCCCCCTGTGGCCTGGGGGGAGGTATTCTGGAGCCCCGAGATGGTTTTGAGGTTTCTCCAGACCCCGCTGATGTCGCTCTGTTGCAGCTTGTCCTCCATCTTCTTCCTGAAGCTGTCCTTGCCTTCTCTGATCTTTCTCCTCAGCTCCCTCTGTACGGACTTCAGCATCTCCCTGTTCCCTGACCTGAAGATCCTCTTCTTCTCTCTCAGAAGTGTTTTTATCTCAGGGTTGATCCAGGGTTTGTTGTTTGAGTGACGCCGTATGGTCTTGGTGGGAACGGATTTGTCCACACAGAAGCTGAGGTAGCCCGTGAAGGTGTGAATGAGGCCATCGATGTCCTCACCATGTGGATCGCAGAGCTGCTTCCAGGCGGTGGCTTCAAAACAGCCCTTTAGGGTGTCCATTGTCTCCTCAGACCATAACTCCACAGTGTGCATGGCCGGAGGTTGTCTGTGCACTAGGGGTTTGTACACCGGCCGGAGATGAACCAAGTTGTGATCCGATCTCCCGAGTGGGGGGAGTTGTGATGAGGTGTACGCCTCCTTAGTGTTTGCGTAGAATAAATCCAGTGTTTTATTGTCTCTAGTGTGGCATGTGACATACTGGGTGAACGTGGGTAGAATGGGAGACAGTGAAACATGGTTGAAATCGCCTGAGATGAGGAGAAGAGCATCTGGGTGTTCTGTCTGCAGCCTGCTGGTTACTGAATGGATGACGTCACGTGCTGTCCCAGCGTTCGCCGTCGGATTTGCATAAACAACAATGCAGATCACGTGTGAGTGTTCTCTCGGGAGATATGTAGGCCTCATGCTAACAGCTAGCAACTCAATGTCTTTGCTGCAGTGTCGTTGTTTAACAGTGATATGTCCCGGTCTGCACCAGTTGTTGTTAACATACATTATCACTCCACCGCCCCTAGCCTTGCCACTGTCTGGTGTTCGGTCAGCTCGTATCATGTGAAAACCCTCCAGCTCAATGTTAGCATCTGCTGCTAGTTCAGTTAGCCACGTCTCAGTAAACAAAAGGAGAGAGCACTCCCGGTATGTGCTATCATAACGGGAGATAGCCGCTAGCTCATCTAACTTTCCCAGTATCGACCGTACATTTCCCATGACAACAGATGGAAGGGAGGGTCTGTACCTTATATTTTTTGTCCTCCGCCTTACTCCAGCCCGGCAGCCGCGGCGTTTTCGCCTCAGTTCTCTCGGTATGTCGAGTTTTTCCAATGGGACCGGGTGGCGGTTGAATGCTAGCAGCTGTTCTCTGCTGTATCGTATCCTGCTATAGACAGTGGCTCCGTCCACCGGCTCAGGAGACATTTAGGACGATCTGTGTGTCCGTGATATAAGTGGGGTGAAAAAAAAAGACGGATCAAAAGAGAGAGGAAGGGAAAAAGACTCGGAATCGAGCCGCTGTTGCAAAAGGCAGCCGACTCGTGTGGCGCCGAGAGAAAAAAAAAAAAAAAAAAAAAAAAAAGTTTTAAGGTGCCTTCACACCAAACACAAAGGGGCAAATTTTTCATGTGGCACAATTACATTATAACTCAATGTAAACACGCAAATAGACATAAATTCACCATCTGGGTGAGTTGCAGCCAGGCGAAGTTGCCTTTATGACTTCTGCAGCTGTGTTCAACCTGCTGTTGAAATCTCCAAAATAACGTCATGCTTAGGTTTACATAATCCGACGGGGGGGCTCACCTGAAAAAGTTGTCCCTATCTCCAAAACTTCATAAGATGATAGGCGTTTACGTTGCTAGCCTGCTAGCCTTGTTAGCACGTCCATGGCTGGAGTCCTTGGGTAAATAACGACATACCAATTCAGCTGAAGAGCTCCCAGTCCTTTCTCCAGGTGAGTGTCAGTCTCATTTTCAAACTAGTTTATTCTCCAATGTTGATACTTTTACTCCAATTACGGCAGAATCTCAAAGCTAGCGCTATCCCTCGGACACGAACGTGCAATTTCATGTGTGTTCACCTCTTTCCATTGACTTTGTATGCATTCTTGCCGCCTGTTCGTGTTTGGTGTAGGCTTGGTATCTTGCCATTAGCACCGTTAGCCACAGTTATACAGAACCACATCCATCCATCTGCTTCCGCTTAATCCTTTTTGGGTCGCAGGGGGGGCTGGAGCCTATCCCAGCATCTTTGGGGGAGAGGCAGGGTACACCCTGGACAGATCGCCGCAGTGCTAACCACTCCGCCACCGTGCTTAAATGTGCTGCATTGTGGGTTGACGGTTGCTAGGCTACGTGGAGTGTTGCATTTACCGTCTGTAGTAATTAATGGATTTCTGCAATTCTGTGAAACATGTGGGCCTTTGCTTCTCTAGCTGGACCACAGACTGGGCCTGGGCCACTCGGAGGTTGGTTCTGGGCTACATGTGGCCCGTGGGCCGCTAATTGAATAAACCTGCTATATTGTTTTTCAGCTGTAAAATTAAAGAGCACCTGTTATGCTTTTTGGAGTTTCTCCTTTATATTAGTGCATTATGTAGGATTCTTGTAACATTATATGGGCCCCATGTCAAACAGCCCAAAGTCCACGTAATACGTCAAACAGGTTCATTTTGTCTTCTTTCAATTATTTTTCCTTTTTTTTTTTTTTTTCCTTTGAAAGACAAAAGTAAAATAGAAAGATGTCTTTACCTTCTTTACATGTTTCAACTGCACTGCAGCCTTCATCAGAAGAGTCAGCTGATTGCTGCCAGGTGACATTTATCAGCTGATTTTCGTAGGCGGGGCCAGCTCAGCAGATCTGTCAGATCCACCGAGCCGGCCCCGCCTCCCGCCGTCAGATGGTCTCTGGAGAATGTGGTCCCAGGTGTGAGAAAGGAAAAAAAAAAAGGAAAAATAATTGAAAGAAGACAAAATGAACCTGTTTGACGTATTACGTGGAAGTTATGGACAAGTCTGCATTAAAGACTTCCGCCGGCTGGAGAAATTGGAGAAAACACGGGCACGCTTCAGAAACCACCTACGGTTCAACCTCCGTTGCAGAGATGAGGAGGTCACACCCCAAAGCCTCAATATAAGAAATCCAATCCCGACCAAGAACGCAGAAAAAATCATCAACAAAGCACGGAAAGACCTTATAAAAGAACATATAAGAATAACGGCAAATAAAGTAGACAAAATAAACAACCAAATCAAAGAGGAAACGGACATGTTTAAGCAACGCTACCCGACGGACCAGAAAACGCAGGAGCAGATAAAAGCACAACTGAAACACGCACACGAACAAGAATTCATCACAACGAAAAACCGCCAATTGAAAAAATTAAAAAAACTCACAGAAAGAAAGAACGGACGAAGACAAACACACACGGAAAAGAACGATAAGTGGGTCAAAAACATATCACAACGCACACTCACGGACACGGAGAAAACAGTGCTGAACAGAGGACTGAACTTCGCCATCACACCAGCCAGAATCCCCCATGAAGAATACATCCTCGCAACAGAACTGGCATGTGAAAAAATCCAGGACCAAGAAGAAAAAGCAGCACTCCGGAACGCAGTCGCAGGAATCCTCAAAACGGCCAAATTACCACAAAGCAACGTTACAAGAAAAGAAGAAAAAGCATTAAACTCACTCAAGACAGATAAAACGATCACAATACTCCCAGCAGATAAAGGCAGAACAACAGTAATTTTGGACACGGAAACATACGAAAAACAGATGGAAACCATGTTGGCAGACAGTAACACATACGAAATCATTAAAACAAACCCGACAGAAGAAAAGAAAAAAATGCTCAAAGCCCTTCTAAAACCTCTATTAGAAAGCAATAAGATCACAAAGGACGCATATGATCACCTGATCCCCACAGCCAGCATCACCCCTCGGATTTATGGAACACCGAAAATACATAAAAAGGATATCCCACTGCGGCCAATAATAGACAGCATTGGATCAGTCACATACAACTTATCAAAAGCCCTAGCTGAAATCATCAAACCCCTCCTTGGACTATCAGACTTTCACTGTAAAAATTCAAAAGAGCTGGCACAAGAACTCAAAGACATAAAAATAGAATCAGACGAGATCCTCATCTCACATGACGTCATCTCTTTATTCACAAAGACTCCTATTGACGTCACACTACATATAGTGCAAGAACGCCTCAACAAGGACAGTACCCTAAAAAGACGCACCAACCTCACAGTCCATGACATATCCAAATTACTACAGTTTGTTGCAAAATCCACTTATTTTCAATTCAGAGGAAAAATCTACAAACAAAAAGAAGGATTTGCAATGGGAGACCCACTATCAGCCATCATGAGCAGTTTTTTTATGGAGGATCTGGAAAATAAAGCCATCAACACAGCACCCACAATATGCAAACCCACCCTTTGGAAGAGATACATAGATGACATTCTGGAAAAAATAAGGAAAGGACATACACAAGAACTCACTGACCATCTGAACAGTACAGACAGTACGGGGAACATAAAATTCACACACGAAGAGGAGGAAAATGGCACCATAGCCTTTCTGGACATGAAAATCCACCACAACGAGGACGGCAGCATAAAAATCACAGTCTACAGGAAACCAACCCACACAGATCAATACCTACTTTGGACATCGGAACACCCCACAGCACACAAGCTATCAGTCATCAGGACATTATATGAACGAGCCACCATCATCACGGAACAAGAAGACAGACAGGAAGAGGAAAACCACATAAAACATGCACTTATACGCTGCCAATATCCAGTATGGGCCATAAACAAAGGGAAACAGCAAGTCAAAAACAAAGAAAATAAACAGGACGCAAGACACAGAACAAAAGCTGAAATCAAAAACAAGGAAACCATAACTATACCATACATACGAGGGATCACGGAACCAATTCAAAGGATCATGAAAAAATACAAAATAAACACAGCAGTCAAACCACACAAAAAATTAAGACAGTTATTAGTACACCCCAAGGACAGAATAGAACAAGACAATAAATGCAATGTATTATATGAAATATCATGCAGATCATGTAACAAAACCTACATTGGAGAAACCGGAAGATTATTCACCACAAGAAAAAAAGAACACCAAAAGGAATGTGAGAAGGAAACGCAAGGACGACTCACAAGATCACAAAAAGAAAAAGCAGAACAAGAAACATTAAAATCAGCTATATCGGACCACTGCAAAAGAAATAATCACATCATGGACTGGGACAACACAAAAATTATTGGATCGGAGAGCAACAGACACAAACGTTGGATCAAGGAGGCAATAGAGATCAGAAAGCGGGGAAAAGACACCATGAACCGAGATGAGGGGGCCTTTATGCTTTCTCACACCTGGGACCACATTCTCCAGAGACCATCTGACGGCGGGAGGCGGGGCCGGCTCGGTGGATCTGACAGATCTGCTGAGCTGGCCCCGCCTACGAAAATCAGCTGATAAATGTCACCTGGCAGCAATCAGCTGACTCTTCTGATGAAGGCTGCAGTGCAGTTGAAACATGTAAAGAAGGTAAAGACATCTTTCTATTTTACTTTTGTCTTTCAAAGGAAAAAAAAAAAAAAAAAGGAAAAATAGCCCAAAGTCCGCCCGAACAGGAGTTCTCCTCGAACACAGAAACTAGGACTTCAAACCAGCCTGTAAACACTTCGTTAGGATTTGCTGTTCTCTTCCATGATGTTAACATGTAATAATTATACAGACCTGATTCAGACCTTTCCCCCTGGCTAGTCAGAAACATCCTCAATAGTTTAACTTGAGCAGAAGAAGAAGGGCTAATGATGTTTTGCACTTAGCATTGGAATTCACACACCTAGAGTGCTGCTAGTGAGTTAGCTCAGCGGCCCAACAGAAGTTTATAGAGCTGTTCTCTGTAAATTCTAATCAACCCACGAGACATCCGTGTTTCCAGCTTGTTCATCAATCCACACTCGATAATATATTCTCACGTCATTCTGGCCTATTTTGATATTTTTTTGGGCCAGTATGACCCAGGATATAGGACTGTTAGCATGTTAGCTAAGCAGTGCAAATCAGTGTAAGCAGCAATTTTGTGGGTTTTTGCTGTTATTGCAGGAACATACTGAGAGACCAGCCTGCTAGCCTTTAGCATAGCTATGGGTCAACATCTTTCTGTCTGTTTTCTGTATATTCTGTCTATCCTTACTAGGCATTCGTCTTCCCAGTCGGATCATTTAACAACTCCTGACCATATACAGTATTAGGGCTGGGCAAAGTGACTTTAAATCAGCATCACAGTTAACCTTTCATGTCAGTTTTGGGTTTTTTGTTGTTTTTTTTCTCCTTTCTTCTCCCTCATAGTTCACTGACAGGGCTCAAAATTAAGCAGTATTACACAAGATTGTGATATCAGTGAATATGTCACTGTAGTGATTCAGTAGTAAATGAGCATAATATAATAATTTCTCACATGTAACCAAATTAAATCTTATCTCGTGCAGAATTCAGTGTTTATAATACATACCTTTTGAGGGTGTCAGCTAATTAGCTTGTTAGCTGTGCTGGGGGAGTCTTTTATGCAGCCGTGATTATATTATCACCACATAGGAATTATGAGTGTGATCGGGTTCTTAAATCCAACTACAGCTTCTCCATTTTGTCATCAAATCTCACTGCAGACCAGTTGAGCTGATGCGGATAACCATTAGTAGCTAACTGTGATTTAGCTTTGGGCCATTTACATATTAGTTTAAGTGCACTTCACTTGCTTTTTCTTAGTATCTTCAGATGAAATAAAGTATTAGTCACCACATACTTTGTGGACAGACACTGCATTTCTTTTCGATACAAACCATTTTAATTTTTTCTGCTATGTTCTGCTGTTGCCAAACAGTGGTGACTGCACAGCTTCCAGGGTGTGGAGTCATGTGACCGCTAGCACAGAACACGTTTTAAAGCGGCAGTACATGAAAACTCTCATATTTATACGCACACTACAGGGAGAGGGGACAAACTGGGGGAAAAAAAAAAAAAAAGGCAATGACCAGGATTACGTCAGTTTTACAACCTGAACATCGGTTTCTGTTTTATTTTGGTTATTCACCCAGCCCTAACATATTTCATTTATAGACATTATTGAAGCTTGTTTTATTATAGCTTATACTCTGGACTGGACCCTTTCTCGATCACCAGTGGTTAGCTGCTGTTAGCAGTGATCATTCACTCAATCATTGCTGCTTCTGTACGTTACACACTGCTGTCTCTGATAATAATTTATTAGGCTTTTACTTTATCACATTCAGCCAGTTTTACATTAGCCTGACTAGCAGTTCTAACCAGCTAACTTTATCCATATTTGAGGCTAGCATTAACTGGTTAGCTCTGAGGGTGGGGTGAACTGGGTCTCATTAGCATTTAAACAAAAATGGCTGTTATGAGGAAGTCCCCTTCAGCTGATTGGAAAATGGTACTGCAGTAATTAAACCCTGTTGTGTTTTGATGAAATTCATTAACTCCTCTGGAAACTGTTAAATACGTTCAAAATCAGCAACCGGAGAATATCCAGACACATGGACCAGTGCGGTAATGTAGTGATGGTTTTGTGCAACAGTTTTCAAGATCTAGTTTTACACTTTTTTTTTTTTTCCCCAAGTGCCAGAATAGAAGCTGTTTTGACATGAACACGCAATCCCAAGATCCTTTTACACACCCTATACCCACCTCCCTTCCAACAGCCAATCAGAGCCCAGCATGTCAGGGACTGTTCATGTGTCTCGCACTAACCTGCCCGTTAAACAGCTGGGACACGAGAGCTGGGACAGGGGACCGAGTGTTTCACAACTTCTGCAAACAGAGAGGAAAAATATGGGGGCATGAAAAAAGAGCCTATAGCTGTGGTACTTCTTGAGATTTAAATAGCCCAACAGTGAAGCTGCTACTTAAATCAGTTTATTTAAAAGTTGAGTGGTGTTGCATATGTGAAGAGTTTTTCTTTTACATACATAAAAATGCATTGAGATTTAATTTGAAAAACCAGAGAAGTAGTTCTATGCAGAAATTCTCACAAACTTTTACTCTTTGGTTAAAATGATATTTTATTCTCAAGTTAAAAGTAAGTTTTGCTTTACACAATGAAACTTAATATTAAGATAATACAAGATTTGCAACAGTTAATGTCACAAATTTAAGAGAAAAGAATAGAAATTTGGGAGAAAAATAATACATGTGTGACTTTTGTGTAAATGCAACTTTTTTCTAATAAATGTGTAACCTTTTCATGTTGAATTTATGCATATTTTTTCTGTTTGTCAGGAGAGTGACACTAGTTTTATGTTTTTGTGAGGATGGCAGAGATTTTTCCCCCTGTTTTAAAGGGTTTTACTTCTAACACCTTTATAAAAACAGGAGCCCCCAAAAAGCTAGAAACGGCCCTGTTATACAGTATATAAAATCTGAGGTTCCGCAACATTTCTTCTTACTGCTGTTTTTTTGTTAACAAACCTCCACCAGTTAGAAGGGAATAGGAACAGAAAAGCTGTTTTGACTCGGGGAGAATGGTACAAGAGCAGCCTTGAAGAACACATCAATGATTTGCATTTAGAGGTAATAAGCAGTCATGCAGCAGTGAGGAGACAAAATAATAGTCGTTCAGTCACAACCTTGTCATTAAACTCCGCATCAGATCTCAGCTGTTCTGCAGAGGTTTAAAGATCATAGATCGGAGGTCTTCAACATGCCGCTCTGGAACCATATAGACAATTTTGTCCATAACCAGTGCCTTAAAACTCCCCCACAAAGACATTTTCACATATTTAAAGGAAAAAATGTTGAAAATTTATGGGGGGGGGGGGTCTCAAATTTACAAGAAAAAATAAAAACTACTTTATGAGAAAGAATTGTTGCATGTTCATGAAAAATAACTGAATTCTTTGAGAAAAAAAGTTATCAAATTTACTGGAAAATGCTTAAAATTTACAAGCAAAACTTTGTGCAATTTGAGGAAAAAATGTCATATTTTCCAGAATAAAGCTGCAGATGTATTACAAAAAGTGTGCAAATTCAACACAACCCCCCCCCCACAAATTTCCAAGAAAAACTTTGCAGATAGACAAAAAAATGTTCCACATTTGAAAGAAAAAGTTGGAAATTTACAAAGACGCTGCACAATCACGAGCAAAATGTTTAATTAAGATGTAAAACTTGTGTATTACGAATGTTGACAGTTTATACTCATAACCCAAAAATCCCTAAAAATTGCTTCTTCCATCATAATTTGTTGACCCCTTGTTTTAAAGGAAAACTGGTCTCGAAAGAGAATCCAGATTCCATTTAAGAGTGATGTCAAACTGTGAAACGTGAAAATCTGCTCCTCAGTCCAACAGTAAAGATTGAGTCTGAAATAAGCACAGTAGTCTTCCTTTATAAAGTCCTGCAGATATTCTTATTTTCCATACAAGTTGAGAAAAAAAAATTGGACCAGAAGACGTAAAATATTTTGAATTCAACTCAAGGCTAGTAAATTGTGCAGGTATCGATAGCTACACTGGTGCCAGTTGGAAGTCATTGGTCAGGAAACACACTGATAAAATTCATGAAGAACAACCTTCAATAGTGGAACGAAATTTTACTTCTCATATGCTGGTAACGCTCATAATAACGTCCTGAAGGAAGTGAGCAGAATTCACTGCCACATGTTGTCTGCTAGATTTGACCCATATGCTCGTTGATTACACTTGTAGATCGTAGATCTCTGGGTTTTAGATGCTGTTCAGATTGTCTTCTTCACTTTTCTTTTATAGGCTGTGAAACACTGACTCATCTTGTAATTTCATATTTTTAATGCTTGGATATTTGAGGAAAGCTTGCTTGGTTGGTTACATGCTGGGGGGTATCTAACTTAAAGGCCCCCATACTGTGCATTTTGCAGGGATCCGTTTTAAGTTTTGCCATCCTCTCAGACTTAAGTGTGTAGTTTTAAGAACCAAAATCTGTTTCTGTGTTGTTTTACAGCTCCTCAAAAAAATGTCTGTAAATCATCAGTTTTCCATCTGCCCGTGAATATTAATGAGACTCTAATCTCATGAATATTAAAAGGCCCCTAATCTGGTTGGGTAAAGGTTTTTGACTGAACCAATCATAAACAAGGGCCCCGCCGAGGGCACAGTCCAAGGACGGATAGTTTTTTCACACATAAGGAGTTGTTCAGAACTCCTTATTAGAACTCCTTATACAAAGATATAGAGTGATGATAATCAAGTCAGTGGCGGTAATGCACCTGTAAGCTGGTTGCCAGCCGCCAATCAAATCTAAAAGAAGAAGAAAATGAAGATAAAATGTCAATGTACAAAGGATTTGGGGCTCCTCAAGATGGTTAATAATCAAGTTTAAAAGTGTCAAAGTATCAAAGATATGTGTTGCCCACGCAACCTTGCTATGGAGGTTTTGTGCATGCTCAAAACTCTTCGCGCTCTATCGTGCATAACGGGTGTCATAGAAAGTACTTGATGCACTCCCGAAGACCTCGCCAAGACTGTGCAAAGACCACCCGCATTCTGGCTGATTTCTTAGGTTGGTGGTGAGGTCTTCATCCAGTGCGAAGGGGATTTAAGGAGGCATGTGGCTGCCAAATCGGTACCCAGAACAAGATTGGTACTCCACATGCACAAAAGAACTTCACTCAATGTACATGCATGCATAACGCCTTTACACCGTGACAAATGTATTTATTTTATAACCGAGTAGATATGGTTTGGAGTAACTTGCAGATTTTTATTAACCACTTGCGCTCCGTTGTTCCGCGGGTGGGCAAGTCTCTGCGTCCTATGACGCACGAGGGCGCACGAGAGCGCGCTCGTGCGCATGACGCATGATAAGGATATTGATGGTGATGATGTAGGTGGTGTGCCCTCCAAGCGCCACTGAAAAAAAAATCTGCAAACACAGCCGCGAACAGATTAGTTCATCTGATTGACCTCTCATTCGACTAATAAGAGCCTTGAATTGGGTTTCTGAAACCTTGAGGAGCCAATGAATGAAAATCTAGGAAGGAGGACCCGCCTACTGTGAACGCAGGAGCCAATTGAAGCACAGAAATTCAGGCTGGGTGAAGCGATATTTACTGCTGCAGAAGGACTCTGTACGAATCTACTACAGACCCAGGCTCACCCAGCAGCATGGAAAACACCCACAAGTGGGACCTGCACTCATTCCAGCAGAATAGACGGAGGCCGACGACAAAAGTCGTAAATCATTCGCCAAAACGGCAATAATGGAATTATGTTGATCGGGATCCACGAGCGGAGCAGCGTCGCGTTCGTCTAACGCGTGGGAAGAGCTGTTCGCCGTGACTCTGCTGCTTTGAAGAGGTAAGGTGTTATAAGCTAAATTATTATTTCTCCCTGAAAACTGTAATCCAAAAATGACTTTTGACCGATCGGTAAATTACAACTGTACTGCGCACGAAGTGCGTGCACCGCGATAAATGGTTCATTTGCCGTGTTCGGACCGTGAACGCACGCCCCCCCCCCCCCCCCCCCCCCGCTGCAGAAGTGGAGCGGGGGGGGGGGGCACGGTCCGAACGCTCCCTGGTCCGCGGGGGGAAGCATATCAGTCTATTCCATCATGTAGCGATGGCCCTCTTCTGTAGCGAGGGGGGGGGGGGGCGTTCACGGTCCGTTCACAGTTCCCCCCCCCCCACACACACACACACAGTAGCGAGGGGGGGGGGGAGCCGCTGTGAAAACATGCAAGGAAAAGGAAAAAAAAAGAGTGTATTCCGTCATGTAGCGAAGGCCGAATTTGGTCCTTGGTAGCGGGGGGGGGGGGGAACGACCCCCCGCCCACACACACACACACAGACACAGCCCTGAGTGTGACCTTTCATTAGAGCCTAAAATGAAGATTCTACATTGAATTATTCAAAAGTTACAGACGTTTTTCCAAACTGTGCCATTTGGCACAATTTGGCACAGTTCCATAACGCCTGGGAACAGCCTGAGAACAAAGCTGTGTAAAATATTCATTTTTTGTGGTATTGTTACCAAATTTGGATCTCAGCTGGATAACACTTGGTTCTACATTTCTGTTGCATTTTCCAGCCGGATCGGACAGCTGTGTGTTATTTACAAGCATTTGTATCCAAAAAAACACTGTGTCCAATTTTTTTTTCTTCAAGTTCAGTATGTTTAGATGACTGTAACTCAGTGGTCGGAGCACGTAGAGAGATTATGTTTTTTTTGCCAAAAAATTCAAAGTGTTTTCTTTTAAATGAGACCAACCCCATGAAGATGCTGCAAAGGGTTGAATAACAGCTTTCGATTTACTTTGGGCACGTTATTTTTTGGCATTTTTAGGAAAATTGCCCGGAGTGCAAGTGGTTAAGTACTTGGTCACGTCTTCAATGTACAAATGTTTAATTTTTAAACAATATTCTGTCTTGAATGCTGGGTACTGATCTTGTTCCGGGTACCGATAAGGCAACCACAGGGCGGTCAGGGTGTATTTCTGTTGCCAACTTAAAGAACTAAAGGTGAGGCTTGTTGGTTTGTGACATCATAAAACCCAGGAAGTGTAACCTGCTTGTTTCTTTTAGAGTTTAACTGAATAAAGGCAGTGTGTATGTCTTTGTGAAGTGAATGTTTTAATATTTTAATGGTACACAAGTGAGCCATGGATGTATAAGGTTAAGACCTACAAAAAAAAAAAAAAACACCTGTGACCTTTAATGACTCAAATCCTATATTAGCACTTTTCCTGAAGAAATGACGGCTTTTAATTTGTAAGCAGAAACAAATCCTCATTAATTCAGAGGAAGCAGGATTAGCAGGAATTGGGCGTCTTGTTTACTGCAGAGGACTTTGAACCAAGTCCAGCTTCTGTTCACTGCACCAGCACCAGCACCGACGCCACTGTCTGCTGCCGTTGCATTAGAAAACACTTGGAGGTTACATCAGGTTTACCCAGCTGAGGAGGCAATATCCTGTGATAAGCAGTCCTTCAGCTTTCTGCTGCTGTTGGAGCCCCAGGCTGTCTGCCAGATTATAAATTATAGACCCCCGCCACTGCTCCTTCACTCCACTTCCATTTTTTTTCTCCCTCACAGTTCTTGGCTCTATGGTGCCGCCGCCTCCATCTTGTGGCATGTGTCTCATCTCTAATCTCTCATCCACGTCTGCAGTTAAATCCATCTCTTCCCCTTCACACACAGGGCTACTTATCCTCTTTAATGCTCATTATTAAGCTATAGCAAGCTGATGGCATCCAGCATAACCTCACTAGAGTGAATTAGCTCCCATCTTTCCACACCAATGCTTTCTCGTGCATTAATGGATGGAAAACTGAATTGGATAGCACTTTAATAAAACATTATTCTGCACAGCCGAAACATGCTGCTGTCTATCCCAGATACCCAGAATCAGCTTTTTATCAATGAAGCTGCTGGTGACATAATTCTGAGTGTATTATGTGGGACAGTCACAGCAGGAGTGAGGTGTAGTCATAGGAGACGTGCTTTTGTGTCGCTGAGTACTTTGGGGATGGCTCCATGAAGCTCTGCTGCTTTGTGTTTTCAATTCAGGCACATTTGGCTGCCTGTCATCTGGGCTTCATGGTCCCTCGGTTATTCTTTCACAAGCAAACAAATTGGCTTTTGCAGGAGTAGAAATAAAAATGCCACTCATTTGCTACACCACTTTATAAATAAAGGGAGTAAAAGCTATGCAGTATATGTGTGTGTCTTAAGTAAATAATAGATAACCGACTTCAGAGTTTGTTTTTAGCTTATGGAAACATTTCAGCACATGCACGCACCAAAACCAGAGTGACTGAAACGCAGCGCAAAGATCCTAAGCTAACCACAGTACAGGAGTGCATGCTAATTAGGTAGCTTCATCCTGCTAGCTCTCACCAGCACCACGACAGTGTCAAACCTTTTGAGCACATCAACAGGCAGCTCAGCCTTGACATTTATGTTATAATGGGCATAACCCAGAGAAGCTGCAGTAAAGGTCAGCTTAACCAGGTAGCAGTTAGCATTAGCCACATACAGTACAAACTATTGTTTTCTCAAAACGTTTCTACTTTTTTCTTGTAAATTAGCAAAAAATTTCTCACAAATTATGGACTTTTTCTCATAATTTTACCTTTTCTTATGAATTAGCAACCTTTTCGTAAATTTGACTTTTTCACATGAATCTGTGACTTCTTTAATGTAAATTTTTGACTTGTCGTGTAAATTAGCAACTTTTTCTGATGAAATTGTATTTTTCTCATAATTTGAAACTTTTTCTTGTAAATTACCCATATTTTTCACAGAAATTTGCAGGTTTTTTCTCATAAATCTCAGACTTTTTTCTTGTATATTTTTGATTTTTCCCTGTAATTAGCATCTTTTTTCATAAATCTGCAACTTTTTCTCTTAATTTTGCATCTTTTTTTTACAAATTAGTAACTTTTCATCTTATATTTACTGACCTTTTTCATGTAAATTTAAAATAGTGCCGTCATTGTTATTGTTTGTATGTTAATCATTTATGCCTTATAATATTTTTTTTAGTTTTCTGTCCCGTAGTATCGGATATTTTTCCCAGATGTTGTATCGAGTTTGCAATGTTAGTATTGTGACAACCCTAATCACTGCTACTGTACATCGCTGGTTTATTTGGAATATGCTGATTAACATATAAATAGGAACATTCCAGTAGCTGCTGCATGTGTAAAAACATTATTGCCTGAATGAGAGTATGGAGCTTCATCAGAGTGTGGTGTGTCAAACGCGTTGCTATGGATACATAAATGTGCAAAGACTAAGTATTCCCCTAAGAAGTCAGTGGTGTAGTCGTGTTCTTTTCATAAGTTTAATTCAACCTGGGACACTAACGATGATGTGCTGATATGATGAAGTCCTCTTATCTGTTTCTGTCTCCACCTGCAGGTCAGCCAAGGAAATGTCCCCGGAGTGGAAAGCGCGTCCCTGGCCATGGACACGGAGGAGGGGGTGGAGGTGGTGTGGAACGAAGTGCTCTTTCCTGATAAGAAGGTCTTTAAAGCACAGGAGGTAACAGTTGCGACTTCACCTATAAAAAGGAGCCATTTTGAGCAACTTTTTTGGCAAAAAAAAAAAAAAAAAGCTGTCCTGAGTCCCATAATGTATTTGAAGGCAAAACAACCAAGTTATGAGTATAAATGGGTCTTTTAACATTAGTAATAGGTGAGGGGTTTTTTTCCCACTGAAACATGATTTTTTTTTACTCTTTAAGATGTCTGTAACATTTTTCTTTCAGATTTGCATCCTTATCATTTTTCTTGTTTCTACACCGGAGTGGTGGCCTAGAGCATCCGCCCCACAACCGGGAGGTCGTGGGTTCAAGTCCCGGCCGGGTCATACCAAAGGCCATATAAAAATGGCACTTCCTGCCTTCTAGCGTGGTGCTCAGCAAAAAATAGAATGGAGGAAGGAAACTTGGTTACCCAGCTACAGGGGGAGCACAAGCCAGTGTACTCCCTGTGCCGGTCCCAAGCCCGGATAAATGGGCAGGGTTGTGTCAGGAAGGGCATCCAGCGTAAAAATCCTTGCCAAACCAACTTGCGGATCATCGCGATATAAGGTGATGCTAGACTGCAGCAGCCCCAAAAGGGAACAGCCGAAAGACAAAAAAAAAATCTAATTTTTAAGACTTTCTTTCTCATCAGTTTAACAGTTTTCTTATATACTGGTGACTTTTCTCATAAATGTGTCACTTTTCCACATGAGTATTTTTATTTTTGTTATAATTTTGTAATTTTTATTGTACATTTGTAATTTTTTAAATATGAGTTGTAACTTTTTATTGTAAAAGTGTTTATTTTGGTCAGTTTTCACCTTATTTCCCTAAAAAAAAAAAAAAAAGTGGTTTTTTTTCTCTCTCTGTGAATTCATATGTTTGTTTTTTTACAGCTATTCTAATTTTTTTTCATTAATTTCAGATTTTTTTTCCTCATGAAATTATTACTTTTTCTTGTCAACTGAAGATTTTTTTATTGTAAATTTGTGAAGCTTCTCTTGTAAACTTGCAACATTTTTATTGTAAAGTACATTTCTAACTTTTTTCCTCAGAAGCATGTTGAATTGGGCAAGGCACATTTCTAATTACCCTTTCCAATGCTTTAGCTTTAAATAAATATTTAACATTTCTTTGCACATTTATTTCACTGACACATGCAGTCTTTTTTTTTTTTTATTAAAGCGTTTAAAGAGATGCCCATTCTGTGCCGTGACTTTACCGTTAAATAATGAGACAAAAGCAGAGGGATGGCTTTAGAAAACAATGATGTTATAGTAGTGGAGGCTTTTCTTCTCACCTGAACCGTGTGCAGTTTTTTTTCTTCTTTTGTCCACCGTGTTTAGACAAGGTCATGGGTCGCAACCTCTACTTTGTCTGAAAAAAATCTGCAAGAAGTGGCAAAATAAATTTGAACTTTAAAATGAAGGTAAAACAGCTGAGTTATGGTAATTACTAGGTTGTTAACATTAGTAAAAGGAGGGTTTTTCCTCTTAAACGTGGAATTTTTCTTGGGAAAATTCCAAGCTTTTTTCTTGCAAACTTTAGCTTTTTTTTTTCCTTTTAAATGTGGGACATTTTTGTGTGGTTGCAGGTTTTTTTTCCTTGGTAATTTGTGTTAGTCTAATGGTGCAGCGTCCATCCGTCCACATTTCATGGGAATTGCTGCTGCTCTTACACAGTTGCCCTGATGGTCACCAAACTCACTTGCAATGATCCTCAGGTGGGTCTGTATCCAGGTTGAGGTCAAGGTCAAAGGTCAGGAGATCTGAGCACTTCTGTGGTTTCAGAAAAATCAATACTCCTCCTAGGTAATTGCCCTAATTCTCAACAAACGCATGCACAGTGACCATCAGGGGGGTCTGCATCAAGGTTGTACTGAAGGTTAAGGTCAGTGTCATGCGTCAGAAAAATATCTCTGCGCATATAAGATTTTATGAAAATTGTTACTCCTCCTAGGCAATTGCCCTAATTCACAACAAACTTGCAAACAAGGATCTGCAGGTTTGTCTGTGTCCAGGTTGACCTCAAGGTCAAGGCCAAGGCCACTGTCACAGGGCAGGCGATCTGGGCATTTATGATTGCACGAAAATTGTTATTCCTCCTAGGCAATTGCACCAATGTTCCACAAACTCATGCACAGTGATCCTCACATGGGTCTACATCTAATGCCAAAGTCAGTGGTCAGAAGATCTGAGCACTCCTGAGGTGATTCCATCAGGCTGGAATGAGGTACTCCGTCACTTGACGGTGTGACTTTATTCTATTAAATTTGCAACCTTTTTCCTGAATATGCAACTTTTCACTTTGATTTTTGTATGTTCTCATATATTTCTGACTTTTTAAAAAACTTGTGTTCATGCGAATCTGAGATACTTTAGTTTATTGCCAAAAAGTCATGACTTCAGCCCCTTCCAAAAAAATGCTAACTTTTTCCTTTTAAATTAAGGAACTTATTGTCACAAACTTTTTTTCTTAAATTTAAGACCTATCTAAAAAAATTTTGCAATATTCCTTGTAAATTTGAGGTTTTATTCACAAAAAATTCTGAATTTATGCTATAAAGGTTTTCACTATTTCATGTAATTTCAATGACTCTTGTATATTTGTGACATTGTAAATTTTACAATTTTGAATTTACAGCTTTTTACTTGCAAATTTACCTCTGAAATGTATTTTTTCTTTCAAATCTGTAGCCTTTTTGTTTGTAAGTTAGTGGTGTCTTTGCTTATTAATGTATGATTTTAATTCAGAAGTTTGTGATATTTTTCTACTACTTTGTTCTTTTTATTTAGCATTTATTGTAAATTTGCCGCAAGGAAGTTGTATTTTCTTTGTAAATACAACCTCCTTGACTGCAGCTTTTGTACTAAATTTGAAATGTTTTGCTTTTTGTGACCTTTTTGCCATAAATTTGCAAGTTCTTTTGTAGACCCCTGAGCAAGGTTACATTTTTTTTAAAATGCACTGGCATATGTTTCTACCACCAAAAAAATGACCAATATTTTTAATTCCAACCCCTCTCTAGGAGAAAATCAAGGAGATGTTTGAGAACTTGATGCAGGTGGAACACCCCAACATCGTCAAATTCCACAAATACTGGCTGGACATGAAGGAGACTCAGGCTCGTGTAAGACATTTATTTAATTATTTTCCTCTTTAGTTTTAAAACGTAATCTTGTGACTTAACACTTCTTCCTCTCCCCTCTATCAGGTTATATTCATCACGGAATACATGTCGTCAGGCAGCCTCAAACAGTTCCTGAAGAAAACAAAGAAGAATCACAAGACCATGAATGTGAAGGTCAGTGTTTTTCACTCCGCTCACATACTATGCTGTCTGACGATGGCGGCAGGACGGTGGACTGCAGCGCCATCGCTGCTCACATCCATATCCCCATCAGGATTAGAGAGATGATGTAACGGGACCCCCTGGTGACTGAATCTCCTCTGACAGCGATCTGATGCTTTTAATTACATTCTGGGATCATTTGTAATTCAACCGGAAAATATTCATTTTTCCTTTACATGAACCTTACTCTCAGCCTGTGTGCATCAGCTAATTTTATTGTGTGAATGTTTGGAATCTGCCATTTTTATTCTTCTGTATATTTTTCTCTCACTATCCCATTTTATATACTTTATGCTGAAAACGCTAGTCTAGCTTTTTTACTTCATAACCTTCACTCGTTTATAACATTTGCGCTTGTTTAGTTAAAAATATAACTAAAGTGACTGGAGAAGTTTTTCAGACTTGAAGCTCCCACAGCTTTTAAGGCTAAAAACTTTTATGTCCTACCAGCTAGAAAACCTTCAACTTTGAATCCTAAATGACATTTTAAAGCTTGCGAATGCTAGTTCAAAGGCTAAAATGGCTTTCACATATACAGTGGCATCATAAAAATAGTTTAGCATTTTTAACCTCTTGCACTCCGGTGTACCGCGGGCGTTCACGTCTCTGCGTCCTAGGGCACACGAGGGCTTGTGCGTCTTAGTGCGCCCTGAGAAAAAAAAAGCTGCATTTCCGTTCTTCCACTACAGACACAGCCGCGAACAGAAAGCCAAAGGAGTGCTTTGATTGGTTTAGATGTGATTGACCTCTCACTCGACTAATAAGAGCCTTGAATTGGGTTTCTGAAACCTTGAAGAACCAATGACTGAAAACCTAGCAAGAAGGACCCGCCTACCAACGGCTGCGAATACAGCGAGCCAATTGAAGCACAGAAGTTTGAAAGCATGCGTCCCTTGCCTAAAATCTGTTTTGTGTAAGCCGCTGGGTGACACACACGCGTTCGCCAGTCTTTTTTTCTTACTACTGTTCTTATTTGTTTTGAAAAAGCGTTCGCCAAAACCGCAATCATGGAAGCGCAAAACCGCAATAATGGAATTACGGTTTGACCGGGTCGTGTGACCAGAACCACGAGTCCATATCAAGTGGACCAGCGTCATGTTCGTCTGACAGTGAGGAAGAGAAGTTCGCTAGCAACACTGCTGTTGTGGACAGGTAAGTGTTAAAAGCTAAATTATTCTTTATCCCTGAAAATTGTAATCAAAATGACTTTTGACCGATCAGTAAATTACAACTGTGCGTCATCGCAACATGATGGACCTGGAGCGCTCCGGTCCGGTCCGGACGGCGCACGGACCATGTGCAGTCCGTGCGCCGCGTCTGGACCGTGAACACCCCCCTACCCACCCCGCTACTCTTCTGTAGCAGATTGCAGATATTATTGCAGATATTTTAGTACAACTGTGCGTAGTAGACCACGGCACATGGCCGCGGTCCGTCATGTGTCGATGGACGATGTCCGTCCTCTGTAGCAGGAGGGGGGGTTGGGAGTTGTTATCTTCTACATTACAGATATTTTAGTCTAATTTTTATTGCACTGTAGGTTATTTTTTCTTGTAAAAAAAAAAAAAAAAAAAAAAGCCACACATTTTTTACGTGGCATGCTTCTTTGTATGTGGGGGCTTGTTTGTTCATTCATTCATTCATGAATGAATAAACAACCCCCCCCCACACACACACACAGCCCTTCACCTTTCATTAGCGCCCAAAATGAAGCTTCTATATTGAATCGTTCAAAAGTTACAGACGTTTTTCCAAACTGTGCCATTTGGCACAATTTGGCACAGTTCAAAAACGCCTGGGAACAACCTAAGAAAAAAGCTGTGTAATATATTCATTTTTTGTGGTATTGTTATAAAATTTTGACCTCAGCTGGATAACACTTGGTTCTACGTTTCTGTTGCATTTTCCAGCCCGGATCTGACAGCTGTGTGTTATTTGCAAGCATTTGTATCCAAAAAAACACCCAGGCGAAATCTATTTTCTTCAAGTTCAGTATGTTTAGATGACTGTTACTCAGTGGCAGGAGCACTTAGAGAGATTATGACTGTTTTGCCAAAAAATTCAAAGTGTTTTCTTTTAAATGAGACCAACCCCATGAAGATGCTGCAAAGGGTTGAAGAACAGCTTTTGATTTACTTTGGGTACGTTATTTTTTGGCGTTTTTAGGGAAATTGACCAGAGTGCAAGGGGTTAATGTAATTTAAGCATTTTTTTCAGCCTCATGTTTAAGCTAAAATTGCTCAACTTTAAGCCATGTTAGCGTTTATGCTAACATTTTATTTTTACAATAACCTTCTTGAGCCCGAGCTGTGTCCGTAATGCTCACTCACTCCCTTCCTCACTTCTCACTATATAGTGAATTCAGATGTAGTGGACTCTATAGTAAACTCAATATAACAATAAAGTTAGCAGCCTTCGGACACTATTCGGCGTGTTTTCACGGCACGGTTAATGATGTCATTCATCATCGTGAGACAGTAAAATGTAACAGATTAATGGTGTTAAAAAAATGAATACCTGCCCATGGGGGCCGACAGAACACATACACAACAATGGCAAATTATTTGCAAGATTTTGGACCAATTATAAAGTGAAATGACAAAATTTCCCTCAAAAACCTGAACGTTCTAGAGACCCCAGGGTGGGTTACCACTGCTTTAAGTCATTTCAGGTTTTAAGCTGTTTAGCTTGAAGCTACTTTACTTTTAAGATACAACATTCAGATGTTTAATCTAGTCCAGCTTTTAGGCTCGCATATGTCAGCCTTTTTTTTTTTTTTTTTTTTAGCATTTCAGGAAAATGCTTTCACTTCACAGCACTCATTCTGTTTTTTTCTGCAGAAATCAATTAAGCTGTTAAATTTTATATATGATGTTATAATACAACAGGAATTCTAACAAGTGTTTTTTTATTTAATTTTAGGCCTGGAAGAGATGGTGCACCCAGATTCTCTCTGCTCTCAAGTACACACTGATTTTCATCTCCGGGATTATAACATGATCAGAGTTTCCCGTTATCACAGCCTGGATATTGATTATGATTTTTTTCCCCCCCGTAGCTACTTGCACTCTTGTGACCCTCCAATAATCCACGGCAACCTGACCTGTGACACCATCTTCATCCAGCACAACGGCCTCATCAAGATTGGCTCAGGTCTGCCCTCTACAGAGAGTATTGTCTTATTACAAGTGTTGGCAGCCATGTGGTTGATTAGATCAGGGACCTGCAACTTGTGGCTTTTTTGCCTATAAAAGAAAAACAAATCTCATAAATTTACATAAAAAGTCTAAATTCTGAGGAAAAATTGCATTATAATTAAATTGAATTATTAACTTTCTGTTAAAAAGTTTTTAATTTAGGAGAACAAGTCACAAATGTATGTGAAAATGTCATAAGTAAACAAGATATTAAAAAACTCATAAAAACTCAAAAAAAGGTGATAGATTTAACTGAAGGAACAGCTAATTTACAAGGAATAAAAGCTACAAATTTAGAACAAAAATTTAGTTTTCCAAAAAGTAGAACATTTATAATAAAATAATCTCCCGTTATATGCAGCTCGTCTGCGCCAAACCAGTACTTTTGACAAAAAAATACGAATATTAACAGACCAGTTATAGCGACCTGGTCAGCAACCAGGTCACTGTACTTGGTGACCTATACTATGGAAGTATAGGTCGCCAAGTACACGGGTCAGCGACCTACACTTCCATAGTATAGGTCACTGACCCCTGTATTAGATTTACATTTGTGCAAATGTAGGATACATTTCTCAGCTGTGCTTTATTTTCTCTTCACAGTATGGCATCGGCTCTTTGTTAACGGTAAGAAATATAATTTTGTTGTGTGTTAATTTTGTTTCTTCCATGAATTAATATCTGTGTTCTGTCTCTCGTGTGGCCAGTCTTCCCAGACGCCAGCGTTCACAGTAAAGGGAGGCAACACCGCGACGAGCAGAGGAATCTACATTTTTTTGCTCCAGAATATGGAGGCAAGTGTGACAGGTAGCATGTATAGATATGTACTGTATGTACGGTGGCACTTTAAGGCTTTTTTTTTGGGGGGGGGGGGGCTAATATCTTAAATCAAAGTTGAACTCTGATGTAAAAATTAATGCTTTACCTTTTCCCCAGCTGGTGAAGATTATTATGCCATAGACATTTTTTCCTTTGGCATCTGTGCCCTCGAGGTAAAACAAAGATAAATCTTGAACATTTCCCTCTGCATACATGTGTGGCGTGCGTTAACGGATTATTTGTGCCCCTAGATGGCAGTGCTGGAGATCCAGGCCAACGGTGACACCGCTGTATCCAAGGAGGCCATCGTCAGTGCAGGTCAATCTCTAGAAGATCCTCTCATGAGAGTGAGTTTAAAAGATACTTCATGTCCTAAATAAGTGACCGAGAAACTTGGGAAATGTGCAAAAAAAGACAAACTGTCCTACACTGTCAACACTCGCCTACACACTACAGCCTGCTCCGGGGCTTATTTCAGAACTCATGCTGGGATTTTTCTGTGTTCATGGACAGTACATGCCAGGACTCAAATTCAGAAGGCAGTAAACTGGGTCAGCTGTGTGGTTTCTGAGCAGGAACCAACAGTAACTTTGATGCTCATCACCAACTGTGGCTGCTACTACAGCAATGTGTTAAAAGCTATTTCTGCCCCCTTTCCCCCCCAAAAAAACAACAATATTGAGCCACAAAAATATTTGATATTAAAATTAAAGATACAGTGTGTAACAGTTACTGAAATCTACTGTTCACGTCAGAGAGAACAACAATCTGAAATGCCTTAAGGTGCATTCAGAACAAAATATAAAGTCAGTGTAAAGATGCAAATATATGCAAATTGGCATCGAGTTGGTCATGATAACCAATCGGCCTTGAGATTCCGCCGTCACTGGAGTAAAAGTATCAACATTGGAGAGTAAACTAATTTGAAAATGAGACTGCCTCTCACCTACAGACAGGTGGACTGGAGCTCTGCAGCTGAAACGGAGTATCTGTAGCTTATATCCATCCACGTACTCCTGCTACCAGTGTACTCACCGGGGTTAGCAGGGTAGCAGCTCCTGAAACTGGACACTGGCCAGCTTCAGTTTAGGACTTACAGGTGCGTCTCACTAAATTAGAATATCATCAAAAAGTTGATTTATTTCAGTAATTCAATTCATAAAATTAAACTCATATTTTATATAGATTCATTACAGACAGAGTGATATATTTCAGGTGTTTATTTCTTTTAATTTTGATGGTTATGGCTTGCAGCTCATGAAAACCCAAAAATCAGTTTCTCAAAAAATTAGGATATTACAAAAGATCAATTTTAAAAAAACTGATTTTTTTAATAGAAATGTTGGCCGACTAAAAGTATTTCCATGCACACACTCAATACTTGATCAGGGCTCCTTTTGCATGAATTAATACTGCATCACTGTGGCATGGCATGAAGGTGATCAGCCTGTGTTACTGCTGAGGCTGAGTGTTTAATCAAGTTCAATGTCAATGCAGCCATCTAACAGGAAATTTTAGAGCACTTCGTGCTTCCCTCTGCTGACAAGCTTTATGGAGATGCTGATTTCATTTTCCAGCAGGACATGGCACCTGCCCACACTGCCAAAAGTACAACTACCTGGTTTAATGACCATGGTATCACTGTGCATGATTAGCCAGCAAACTCTCCTGACCTAAATCCCATAGAGAATCGATGGTGTATTGTCAAGAGAAAGATGAAATACTCCAGATCCAACAATGCAGACAAGCTGAAGGCCGCTGTCAAAGCAACCTGGGCTTCCATAACACCTCAGCAGTAACACAGGCTGATCACCTCCATGCTGCATTGATGCAGTAATTATGCAAAAGGAGCCCCAACCAAGTACTGAGTGTGTACATGAACATACTTTTCAGTCGGCCAACATTTTTATTAAAAATCTTTTTTTTTTAATTAATTTTATATAATATTCTAATTTTTTGATAAACTGAATTTGGGGTTTTCATTTGATGCAAGCCATAACCATCAAAATTAAAAGAAATAAACACTTGAAATATATCACTCTGTGTGTAATGAATCTATATAATATATGAGTTTGAGGCGGCTGATAAAATAAAAGGCAGCGATGAGAGAGTTTTAAATAGGTTTATTATCATACCGCCTTCACGGGGCTCGCCCAATGGGCAAGCCCGGAGGCTCTCCAGCAAAGGGACACAAAGTGTGTGTCAGCAGCAGTAGTCAGAGAGAGTGAGTTACAGAATCGTGCAGCATATATACCCAGTTACAAACAATACATGAAAGAGCATTCACAGCAGTTGGTATGGGCATTTGCATATGAGAGACATACATAACAATAGGTAGATTGCTGGCCTCTGCTCCAGCTGCAGGACAAAGAGGTTACAAGGCACATCTACATATTGATCTCAGTCCCTAGGTCACAGTAAGGACAGGACGCGTGAACACAATGCATGAATGGCACATTAACATCACAATGCATGAATGGCACATTACATCACAGTAGTGCTGCGGAAAAAACCAGAAGTAGCGAGCTGTCTGTCCTTAGTCTGTTGTGGGGGTTATCCCAAAACCGCCACACTGCTCCCCCCCAGAGGGTTCGGCAGGGGGCCGAGACCTCGATAGTTCAGCTTTGGCAGCGAGCAGGGAAAGCTCTGTGCAGGCGAAGGTGGAGGGGGGTGGGGGGGTAGTAAATGCCGGCCGGGGACGGTGAAATCGTCCGGGCCGCGCAAAAATTGCTTGTGGGTTCGCGATGTCGAAGGGCTGTCCCGTTGAATGTGCAGAGGTCCACAAGAAGAAAAATTAGTCACTGACTCCTCTCGCGGCCATGAGCGAGGCTGCGTAGCGGCTGTAAGAAAAAAAAGAAACAAAAGCAGAGGGACTTGGCGTGTTGACTTTAGGTGCGGGCGCAGCCCTAAAGCCCTCGGGAAAAGCTGACGGCTGAATCCCTTTGTGCGCCGTGGCTGAGACCCATACAAAATCCTGTGAGCGAGCTGCGTGTGATGCTTCAGGTGTGTGAGCAGCCCTGAAGGTTCTGTGTGCAGCGGCGAAGGACGCTGGCGGTCTGTTGAGCCGTATTTGTCCCGTGCGTGGTGCGCCATCCTCGTATCTCCCCGGTGCGTGTGCCGGGGTTCCGTGCGTGTGTGGGCCAGCTGGAGAGGAGACAGGGTCAGGGAGCTTAATCATCCCTGTTCAATGTGTTGGAGCGGTGAAAGGAAATAGACGATCTTTGTCCCTCGGGCTTGTGCAGATGCGTTGGAGCGGTGAGAGGGAGGAGACTATCTTTGTCACTCGCTCAGCCATGGTGCGTTCAGATCCACGCGCTGCATTCTCCGCCGGCCCTGGAGGTCGTCGTCGTGGAGAGAGGACGAAGTGCGTACGCTCTCGTTTGGAGGAGCTGTGAGAGCGGCCGGTCCCAGCGTGGATGTGTCGATCTAGGCGTGCAGGTCCCACCATGGAGTTTGCTGCGGCTTTCCCGGTCGTGGGTGATGTCCGGAGAGTTCCCTGAAGCAGAAGGGAGCTGTTGCGTTCGCTTGTCGTCGGAGAATCACCGCCGGGTGCTGCGTTCGTTGCCATCAGGACACCAGCGTGGCTGTCCAAACCAGAAGGTTGCGTTGCACAAAACGTGTGCTTTCTATCGGGGTCACCAGTGAGGCGTTCGCTGGCAGCGTGTTCTTTTCAGCGTCGGGTCACCAGTGTGGGTATCATGAAATGATGAGACTGGATTATTTCTCAGTATTGGTTTATTGCATCTCACGTCCCCAGCTCTCTCTCTCAGTCAGGAAAAAAGAGGTTACAAGGCACATCTACATATTGATCTCAGTCCCTAGGTCACAGTAAGGACAGGACGCGTGAACACAATGCATGAATGGCACATTAACATCACAATGCATGAATGGCACATTACATCACAGTAGTGCTGCGGAAAAAACCAGAAGTAGCGAGCTGTCTGTCCTTAGTCTGTTGTGGGGGTTATCCCAAAACCGCCACAAGTTTCACTTTTTGAATTGAATTATTGAAATAAATAAACTTTTCGATGGCATTCTAATTCATTGAGATGCACCTGTACAACAACCATCATCCAGGTGCAGTTTCTGGAGGAGGAAGCATTATTTTCCCAGCTGTGGACCCCGCCGCATAACGTTGTAGACCTAAACATGACAGTGTTTTTGTGATTTCCACAGCGGGTAGAAAGCAGCTGTAGATGTTATGAAGGCAGTCCCGCTCCTCGGCAAAGCTGCTGCCAAATTTTAGAGGAATGTAGCTGGTGGGTGGGTGCCAATGTCAGGCTCGGGGTCTGAGTATCTCGTTGCTTTCTGCAGGAGTTCACCCAATCGTGTTTGCACCACGACGCCAAGCTCCGTCCAACTGCACATGACCTTCTGTTCCATCGGGTCCTGTTCGAGGTCCACTCACTCAAACTGCTCGCCGCCCATTGCCTCATCAATAACCAGTGTGAGTTTCTTCCCGACACACATGCAAGCCACACAAGGATCACCTATTTCCACTTGTTTGTTTTCAAGTTTACATTCATGTTAAATGGCGAAATGTGTAAATGTTATTGAAGTCATCTGTTCTCTGTGAAATACTGCTATCTAGTTATCACATTACTTCCATTTTACTTTTAATTTTAATTCAAATTCTCAACCTGAAAACCAGAGGTCAATTTTCTCAAGTTCTTGTTCTTAAGTAACATTTTCACAAAATTTTACTTTTTTTGATTAGTTTTATTGGAAAAAAACTTTACTTTTCACACCTGATCAAACTGTTTGAGTTACATTTGATTTCTCTGGTTTTAAAACTGGTTGAAAGCGTGCTTATTTATGCTGTAATAACTTGACACTTTAGTGAAGTTATACTTTTACTTAATTAACATCATTGTTGTTACGACCCACTTTCTGGACCAAGGTCAGAATTGCCTATTTCTGTTTCAACCCACTTTCTGGGCCAAGGCCAAAACTGCCTATTTCAGCCTGGGATCACAAATCACACAGTACGAACCTCTAATCACAAAGTCCGTTTTGACCCCTCATGCTGCACTCCCCTCAGCTTCTCCTGGCTGGAGACAAGGAGAAGCTGAGGGGAGTGCAGCATGAGCTGAGAGAGATGCTGGGGAGGTGCAAGGACAATTATAGGAGGAAATTGGAAGACAAACCCAGGCAAAACAACGCTAAAGATATGTGAAACAAATAACTGGGTGCAAGGGGAGAGTCAGGCATCCATCTGGGAGCCAGGAGAGAGCTGAGGAACTGAATCTGTTTTTTAATAGACCCTGAGGATCTGTGCCAACCAATTAGCTCTGGTACTGAAACACCTGTACAACCTGAGCCTGAATCTGGAGAGAGTACCGGTGCTGTGGAAGACATCCTTCCTGGTTCCTGTTCCCAAGAAGTCATCTCCATCAGACCTGAACGACTATCGACCAGTTGCCCTCACATCTCATGTGATGAAGGTCCTGGACAGACTGGTCTTAGCCCACCTGAGGCTGCAGGTGAAGACGGAGCTGGACCCTCTGCAGTTTGCATATCAGCCCCAGTTAGGAGTTGAAGATGCTGTTATCTACCTGCTGCAACGAGACCATCTGCACCTGGATGGTGGAGGAGACACTGTGCGAATCACTTTTTTTTTTTTTATTTCTCCAGTGCCTTTAACACCATCCAGCCACTGCTGCTGGGTGAGAAGCTGCGGGTGATGGGGGTTGACAGCTCTGTGATCTTCTGGATTACTGACTACCTGACAGGCAGGCCACAGTTTGTCCGGCTGGGCAATGTCTCGTCTGGAGTGGTGGCTAGTGATACGGGAGCTCCACAGGGGACTGTGCTCTCTCCTTTTCTTTTTACCTTATACACCACTGACTTTCAGTACAACACTGAGTCATGCCACCTGCTGAAATTCTCTGATGACTAAGCTGTTGTGGGGTGTATAAGAGGAGGAGAGGAGGGGGAGTACAGGGCACTGGTAGACAGATTTGTGGAGTGGACAGAGCAGAATCACCTGAGGTTGAATGTCAGCAAGACCAGAGAGATGGTGATTGACTTCAGGAAGAGGAAGACGCCTTCTCAGCCACTGCAGATTAGGGGGGAGGATGTGGGAGTGGTTGAGGACTACAAATATCTGGGTGTCAGGATCAGCAGTGGGTTGGGCTGGAGAGCCAACACCAATGCTGTGCACAAGAAGGGAATGAGCACACTCTACTTCTTGAGGAAGCTGAGATCCTTCAACATGTGTAGCAAAATGCTGGAGCTTTTCTACCAGACCATTGTCACCAGCGCCATCTTCTTTGCTGCTGTCTGTTGGGGTAGCAGTGTCAGGACCAGATACACCAACAGACTTGACAAGATTATCAAGAGGGCTGGCTGTCTATAATTGGTCTCAGACCGGAGACCTTTGAGACAGTGGTGGAGAGGAGGAACACTAAATAAACTGCAATCCATCATAGACAATCCTGATCACCCCCTCCACCACACACTGGACAGACAGCGAAGTACTTTCTCCAGTAGACTACTACAGCTTCACTGCCGAACGGCCAGGTACAGGAAATCTTTCCTGCCACATGCAATTTCACTGTACAGTAACTCACTATGATGTTGTATTCTGGTCATAACAATGCTGTCACACTGCACTTTACAGTCTAACTGGTACCTCACATTTCACTCTGCTCCTGATAGTCCTTTGTGCAACGGGATGATTCATGTGTTTATACGGGTCATCATATATTAAGCTATGATGTATATAGGTTTTATAGTTGTGTTAGTTTTACTTTCCATGGGTAGTCCCTTTGTCTGTCATGTGTGTGTTTCTGTGTTCGGTTGTCTACTGTCATGCTGCTGTTACACTGTAATTTTCCAGTTTGGGATCAATAAAGTACATCTATCTTATCTATCAGTCAAGGTGGACAGACCTATGTCACTTTCACCCTCAGGCAAGGTAGACACACACCTCCTAATATCCCAGGCTGATTCTCAAACCCATGACACTGTGATCTGAAAACCTCTGACTCTACCACTGAGCCAAAGAGGAATTCCTCCCTAGCAACTTGGCTAGGAGTGGAGGAGTACCCTGATGGTGTCATGACCTGCACCACTGACCAATTACCCATGGAGGGGGCCGTCACAACTGTATTCTGCTGCAACTGGAAAAGAATGAGTAAAAAGTTGCAAATTTATGTGAAAAAGAACAAAAGTACAAAATTGCAATTATGCATTAAGAATTAATTTGATCAAAAAACACAAATTTATAAGAAAAATTGTGAATTTATTGAAAAAAGCAAATTTATTTTAAAAAAGCCTTAAATTTTCAACAAAATGAGCCTCATGCAAGAATGTGATGCACAGTCAATTTAAGTGAACTCCAGGCATTCACCAATCTTTTAATAATGAAATTTCATACAAGTACTAGCAAAATTTACACATAGTAGAGACCAGTTTTAATGACTATGTGCAAATCGTTTGCTGTTATTCTAACTGTAGTTTTCACTGAATGGCTCTATATTTGATTTGTCTGAATCAGTTTTAAGGGTGAAATCACTATAAATTTAATACTTAGATGACATGATTTTATACTTTGATTCAGGTTATATTTCCAAATGTATTTATATGGTATCCTAATCCTTTTAATCGGACAGCAATGCCATTATGTATCGAATACGGTAGTATTACGGTGTCAACTATGCACACAATTGGAATCCATTTTCATTTTTTACATAGGTTGTTGACACAGTTTTGTCGGACATACGAGCATTTGTTGAATCTGGAGTGGCTTGCTCATACTAATGCAGATTACTAACAAAATCTTTATCTGAGTACAATTTGGGGCTGTTCTACCCACCTCTGCCCATCAGTTACTTCACTAAAGCCCAAACTCCTGTTGCTTTTGCAGACTTACTTCCAGAAAACTGTGTGGAGGAGAAAACCAAGTCATTCGACCCCAATGCTGTCATGGCGGAGATTAAACATGAAGACAGACAAGGAGTTCAGCTCAAGTAAAGCCATTTAACCGTTTTGTGTTGTTATAGTGAGGATAAAACAAGTTGGGCTCAGTGTGGTTGTCCGTCTGTCTTATAGATATTCCCACGTGTCGCCTTTGGAACTGGACAAGTTTCTGGAGGATGTTAAGTAAGTGTAACTGCTGTGAACTCCTGCTAAAACTGTGGTTTTCAGTTTGACATGAGCTCCTTTTCTCTCTTTCAGGAATGGGATTTACCCGTTGATGAACTTTGCCTCGTCGCGGCCTCATCCCGTCCCTCGAGCCCTCTCCTTGTCTCAGGAGCAGGTTGAGACAGTCAAGACCCCAACTCCCGAACCTCAGGAGACAGAGACAAGAAAGGTTGGCCGCTTAGACTCCACTGTTACTTATACAGGGAATAGTGATGTAGACTGTCTTTAATTTTATCTGTGCCTGAGGACAAGGATATGTGTGAGAAACAATTGCCTTCTCCGGATGTAAGATCAGAAATAGAATGTACCACCTAAAGGGGCTGTGTTATCATTGTAATACCATTTGGACTTGTTTCTGCTGTTTGATTTTCCTATATCTAAAAACTGAATTGATCTACAGGCCTTAAACACATTTACCATGAAATATCTGATGTATATTCACTGTTGACGCTGCAGGTTATTCAGATGCACTGTAATTTGGAATCGAATGAAGAGGGGACCAAAACTCATGTGAGTCACAATGTAATACAGGTACTTTGCCCATTTTATAGTCTAATTGCTTTCTTGTCTTAACGTGTGTTCATGGCTGTGCTTCAATTATTGCTTTTCTGTCAGATTCGACAGTGTGCACAAGATTGTTTTAAAGCTCCTTTAGTCAGGACCCGCTGATTTGTGTCTTGTGTGCCTTGTTTTCAGTCATTTATTACATTACACTTTAACTTCAAAGTTTCTGAAACTATTTGATTATGACTGGGGGAAAAATCCCCTTTTCTGTGACTCTTAGCCTGTGTAAATAAATGCGACACCAAGAGACCTTTGTATGCAATAGTTTGAAGGCAAAAAAAAACTGTCAGCATTGCCTTAAACAGAGGTGTTTAAGTTGTACTCAAGTAAATTATACTTTCTTAAGCAGTTTTAATTCAGGATAACTTCTGCAAACCCCAATTCTAGTGAAGTTGGGTCATTGTGTAAAGCATAAATTAAAAACAGAATACAATGATTTGTAAATCATTTTCTATATATTCAATTGAATACACGATAAAGACAAGATATGTGATGTTCAAACTGATAAACTTTGTTTTGGTTTTTTTTTTGCACATATTCACTCATTTTGAATTTGAAACTTGCAACATGTTGCAAAAAAGTTGGGATGGGGCATGTTTACCACTGTGTTACATCACCTTTCCTTTTAACAACACTCAATAAGCGTTTAGGAAACGAGGATACTAATGGTTGAAGCTTTGCAGGTGGAATTCTTTGCCATTCTTGCTTGATGTATGACTTCAGTTGCTCAGCAGTCGGGGGTCTTCGTTGATGTATTTTACACTTCATAATACAACACACATTTTCAATGGGAGACGCGTCTGGAATGTTGGCAGGCCTGTCTAGTACCTACATTCTTTTACTATAAAGCCACACTGTTGTAACACGTGCAGAATGTGGCTTGGTATTGGCCAGCACAGTGGTACAGTGATTAGCACTGTTGCCTAACAGCTAGAAGATTCCAGGTTTGAAAAGGTTTCACTCCTTTCCTCACTCTCAATGAAATATTTTTTTTTTTTGCTGGTCATTAACATTTGTTTGTTCTCTCCCATAGATTGAGTCCCCATCGTGATGTTTGCTCTCTACATGTCTGTTCTTTTCTTCTTCTCTATCCCCTCACCCCCCAGCCAGTCGCAGCAGATGACTGCCCCTCCCTGAGCCTGGTTCTGCTGGAGGTTTCTTCCTGTTAAAAGGGAGTTTTTCCTCTCCACCGTCGCCAAGTGCTTGCTCACAGGAGATCGCCTGATTGCTGGGTCTTTCTGCAACTGTGGGGATTCCCCCCTACAGTTGATAGTGCTATTAGATGACTGTTGTTGTGAAATGGCGCTATATAAATAAAGTTTAAAAAAAAATCCCCAGGCTGGCAGGGGTAGGAACCTTTCTGTGTAGAGTTTGCATGTTCTCATACCTGCCAACTACTCCGGTTTTGCCGTAATGGTTACGGTTTTCAAGACCCCATTCCGGGTTATGGCTTTATTAATCAAAATTACGGTTTTTCACTAAAAATTCAGTCAAAAATTTTAAATCGTAAAAAACACACGAAAGCAATTCCAAACACGAGATCGCTAGGAATCGTATCTAAATTTAGAACATAGCAACACGTGATGGCGGCCGGGATGGTCACTTTTTCAGTGCTGAGACAAAGTTGCTGATTTTGCCACTAAAATAACTAACCAACAGCGAATATCGGATCAACATTTTTGACGCACACGCACAGGCTGAATTTCCACCTTGGTGGAACCAGATTTTGAAGTAGAAATACCCCTTTATTCGCCTTTCACCGAGCCGAGCTCTGTGAGTAAACTGAGTAGTGTTTCTTTTCGTGGTTCGCTGCTACGCTTTACCTGAAGCGTTTGCTAAGCTAACGCTATCGCTATTGAGGGTATTGAGGTTTCTATTCTTGTGCGAAATCCCGGAGAGGCGTGCGTACATGGCGAGATGTAAACACGATGTAAACTGCTGCAGACGTTCACACGACTGCACTTCAACCCTGGCAAATGTACCATGGATTCGACATCTAAAGGGAGAATACATTTTATATAATGCCTAAGATTCTGAAGAACATGTGCTGTGTAATTGCAAGCCTTGTCATGCTTGGTGTATCATGTAAACACATAAAATATCAGAGCGATTTTGCCATCTTTTACGCACGTGTCTGTTAAACAGTGCTAGTATACCCTGCTGATATTTCTAGTCTTCTAGTTACCTCCGCCAAGGAGGTTATGTGATCATCAGCACTGGTTTGTCTGTGTGTTTGTTAGCAAGATAACTCAAAAAGTTATGGACGGATTTTCATGAAATTTTCACAGATTGTCAGAAATGGGGTATCCTACAGATGATTAGATTTTGGTGGTGATCCGGATCACCGTCTGGATCCAGGACTTTTTTAAAGGATTCTTTTTTTTTTTTTTTTTTTTTTATTTAACATTGCAAGATAGGGCCATTTTCAATATTTTATTTATGATGTTAAACACTGTATGGGGGTAACTGTGGCGCTTGGCGGAGGTCTGCACTGTCCGAGTGCTTTTCTAGTATTCATAATACATCACATCTGGCCTGTTCGAAGTTCTATGCAGTGTTAAGATAGTCTTTTGAATGCAAATTTAATGAATGAATGAATCTTTATTTGGGATAGATTAAAAGTAAAGATTAAAAAGAAACAGAATAATATAACAAAGGCGAAAAAATCCAACAAGGTCAAATTAAACAATAACTCCTCTGATTATACAGTTCAACATAAGTTATCTGAAATGGGTGATGGCTGAAGCCGCAGCTTATATTGCCCACCCATATTCCATCCAAGAATTCAAAAGAAAAACAAGAGCTATTACAATTCAGAACAAAGCTAAGACAAAATGTGACAAAAAAAAAAACTAAGTAACAACACAACACAGACTGGATATGACAATCCTTATTTGATTTTACATGTCATCTTGTATATATGTTTGGAGTATTTCTTCCTTTAGTTTTTGTTTAAATTGTCCAAGCGTTGTACATGATTTTAATTCAGGTCCAAAATCATTCCATAATCTGACTCCTTGCACTGAAACACTGTTGCTTGGTGGTAGTTCTCACTGAAGGTTTTTGAAATATACATGTTCCTCTGAAATGATATTGTTTCTCCCTTATTTGGAACAGCTTTTGGATATTTGCGGGCAGTGATAGATTCTTAGCTTTAAACATTATTACTGCAGTTTTAAAGTCAACCAGATCTTTCAACTTGAGAGCTTTTAATTTAAGAAAAAGTGGGTTTGTTGGTTCCCTGTAAGCAGCTTTGTTTATTATTCTAATAGCTCTCTTCTGAAGCATAAAGACTGGATATATGTTTGTTTTATATGTATTTCCCCATACTTCAGTACAATATGTCATGTATGGGAGTATTAATGAATGATACAAAGTATATAATGTGGGTTGTTGATTCAGCAAATATTTCGCTCTGTGTAGTATTGCAGTTGATTTAGATATTTTACCTTTAATATAATTAATATGTGACTTCTATGTCAAATGCTAATATTTGTTTGACACTGCGGCCCCTGGACCCCGGCTAGCTACTAGGCTTTTCAGGTTTGAAAGTTGAAGAAATATGAGGTTGTTAGCTACATTCTAACTTGATTTAATGCTAATATTTTTTTGGCATCGGGGGGCTTCGCCCCCCTGAACCCCCCACCAGGACTTTGTCCTGGACCTACCGGGGCCTATGGCCCCTGGACCCTGGCTAGCTACTAGGCTTTTCAGGTTTGAAAGTTGAAGAAATATGAGGTTGTTAGCTACATTTAACTAGATTTAATGCTAATATTTGTTTGGCAAATATTAGCATTATTATTATTAGCACTAGCATTATTAGCATTAGCATCGGCCCCTGGACCCCGGCTAGCTACTAGGCTTTTCAGGTTTGAAAAGTTGGCAGGTATGTGTTCTCCCTGTGCTGCATGGGTTTACTCCGGAAGCTCCGGTTTCCTCCCACAATCCAAAGGCATGCATGTTACGTTAATTGGTGATTCTAAATTGTCCCAAGGTATCTGTCTCTGATAGACCCTTAGAATAGAGGGTTAGTACTAGTGAACCGCTTTGAGTGGTCTTTGAGACTAGAGAACCGCTATATAAATACAGGTCCCTTATCCCTACCCTTATTGTCTTGTTGAAATAAGCAGGGACGTCCCTGAAAAAGACATTACTTGGATGGTGGCATATGTTGCTCCAAAACCTATATGTACCATGCAGCATTAATGGTGCCTTCACAGATGTGCAAGTTACACATGCCATGGGCACCAACACACCCCCATACCATCACAGATGCTAGCTTTTGAACGTTGTGTTGATAAGAATCTGGATGATCCTTTTCCTCTTTATCCTGAAGGACATGATGTCCATGATTTCCAAAAACAATCTGAGAAGTGGACTCGTCAAACCACAGCACACTTTTCTACTTTGCATCAGTCCATCTCAGATGAGCTCAGGCCCAGAGCAACAGGAGGCGTTTCTGGCTGTTGTTGATATATGGCTTTTGCTTTGCATGGTAGAGTTTTAACTTGCACGTGTAGATGTAGCGACAAACTATGTTAACTGACAATGGTTTTCTGAAGTGTTCCTGAGCCCACGTGGTAATATCTTTTTCAGAATGATGTTGGTTTTTTAATGCACTGCCACCTGAGGGATCTAAGGTCATGGGCATTCATTGTTGGTTTTCGGCCTTGCCGCTTATGTACAGAGATTTCTCCACATTCTCTGAATCTTATTTTGATATTATGGACCATAAATTATGAAATCCCTAAATTTCCTGCAATTGTACATTAAGAAACATTGTTCTTAAACTGTTGGACTATTTGCCCATGCAGTTGTTCACAAAGTGGTGACCCTCGTACCATCTTTGCTTGTGAATGACTGATTTGTGAGGCTCCATTTATACCCAATCATGACACTCACCTGTTTCCAGTTAACCTGTTCACCTGTGGAATGTTCCAAAAAGGTGGGTTTTTTTAGCATTCCTCTACTTTCCCAGTCTGAAGTCCCAGCTTTTTTGGAACGTGCTGCAGGTATCAAATTCAAAATGAATGAATGGTTGCAACAAAACAATAAAGTTTATCTGTTTGAACATTAAATATCTTGTCTTTGTACTGTGTTCAATTGAATATACTGTAGGTTGAAAAGAATTTGCAAATCATTGCATTCTTTTTATTATTTACATTTTACACAAGGTCCCAACTTCATTGGAACTGGGGTTTGTACTTGAGTAATTAATATCATAAAGTAGCATCAGCTTTATTTGAGTTCACTTTCTGGATACTCTACCCACCTCCTGTTAAACACCAGAGAAACAGGCACTATTGTAAACAACACCGTGTTAATGTAACATGATACCAGCTTTGACAGGAGTACAGATGTACCATAGAGTGGCCTCTGACTGAGCAGACTGACACTATTGTTAGGCTTCTTAGTGATGTCAGTAGTAGTATAGCTGTATTCTCTCTGTAATTCAGTAATTTTTTTTTATTGTTCTAACATGAACTTGTTCTAAGTGTATGACCCTCTGATCTCTTCCCAGCTGTCTTTGTTTCTGAAGATGGATGACAAACTTCACAGACAGCTCAGCTGTGACATCCTTCCAAGTAACTTGACAAACTGTACAGCACATTGTTATGCTTTTCTTTCCTTTTAAGTTTTAAAAGGCCCACAAATTACATGTGTAGATATTATGTTACACTAATCCCATGAAAAATACCAACAACACATCTTTTATGGTAGGTTTCTGTGGGTCTCTATCTCAAACCTATGTATATAACTAAAAATGTATCACGCGCGCGTGCGTGTGTGTGTGTGTGCGCGCTTTAAAGCAACAGCATGTAAGATTTTCACCTTAGCATAATGTTTCCAAATTTATGTTGATGGTATATCAACCTTTGACTGGGTGAATGTCACTTCCACCATAGCAGGCCCACATGGCCTGCAGTACCTTGGTTCTGGGTAGGAACACTGAAAAGACTACAGCTATGGCGACTATGACCTGAGTCCAAACAGCCAGTTACAACAACGCACCCTGTGATTGGCTGTTGGGGCTGAAGTTATATTCACTATAGTTGAAGTCTTATCAGTTTTCCTACCCAAAGCAAGAATGTTGCATAGTGCTGCTTTAATGATGACAAGTATAATGAATGGATGTTTTACACAGTGTGCAGTTATAAGAGATTATTCTCAGCTGTTGAACTGACCCACTTGTGTTCACAGCAGCAGGATTGCATATGGGGAATCAGGTCAAAATAATGAAAATATAATTCTTCACTCACTACATTAATCTTACTCGTGTGCTTTTAATTGCTTGTTCATGGTACTGATGAAACTTATTTGTATGAATCATTTTGGTTTTTTTGATCACCTTTACTTTATTTCTTTTGCAGCTGACACCTCCAAAGATCTTGCCAATGAATTGGTTCACTACGCCTTCATAAATGAGGTAGGTGTGAAAGCTTCATCCCCTTTTCTTACTTTATTTAAATGGAACCTTAAGAAACAGCATTGTAATTTTCTTATATCGCAAAAAAAGCTTTTAGCCATGCATTGTGTGCCATGTAGGAGGACAGTGAGAAGGTGGCAGGTTTCCTGGAGGACGCCATAAGCCGACACCGGGTCCGAGTGCTTTCCTCTGGGAACATGCAGTGAGAGGGGGTTATGACAGCTGCTGATCCGGATGGAGGGGCCTTGGGGCACTGACCGCACGGGTGGCAAAGCAGAGGGGGCAGCTTTCAGGACCATACAGCTGTGGATGGAGTGAGCTGACCCAGATGGGGATAAAGAGAGACAGAGGCTGATCATCCCAGTGGGAAGGAAGTAAAATGGCAACGCTGAGAGAAAAAATGATGTTTGTTCAATCCTGTGGTTGAACGACCAAAAGTATCACGGCCGTGTCCAGAGACCTCGCAGAGCAGCAAAAAGATTGACAAAATCCCTGCCTAACAAGGGCTATCATGCCTTAAGATGTCTTCAAAACGTTTCCATAAAACCACAATCCACAGATGTGTAGAAGGCAGCAGCTATGTTTCCAGATGGACTTTTTTTTCTGAAAGCCTCATTTGCACTCCATTGCCCAGTTTATCAGGGATTAAACCTCTGTCCCTTAACAGCTCAAGTTTGTTTCACTTTTAGGAATTCAATTTTCCATCCTACATGCACTGTTAACACACATTCAGTTATTTATTTGTTTATGACTGTGAACAATACATGCACTGCACAAACTTTATTTTGTATGACCTTCAGAGCGAAACACCTCACAGCACCCTTGGATTGAAGTTCATTTTTCACACAGACACCTCAATAAAATGATCAACAAGATGACTGCTCTCCTTTAGCCTGTGGTCCTCTTAAAGCTGCAGTAGGCAGAATATTTTTATTTAAATTTGAAAATAAATTGTCATCCTATACCAATTTGTAAAATGAATGGTCTGACAGGACATCTACATCACAGCATCTTCTCTAGGTTCTATTCCATCCTGCGGATAGTTTCACTTCCATGACAGTCTCTGTGACCAATCACAGATCTTGTCAGCTGGAGGCTTTGCTGTTGGCTGCTCTACATGTCGACACACCTCATTAGGCCTGGGCAATTAACCAAAAATTAGCCACGTAATAATAATGCATTGGATTTATATAGCAGTTTTTCATAGACACTCAGACACTTTACAATGGATACATTATTCATTCACTCCACAGACAATGGTAGTGGTAAGCTACGACTGTAGCCACAGCTGCCCTGGGACAGACTGACGGAAACATGGCTGCCAATCCACGTTAACGGCCTCTCCGGCCACTACCGAACATTTATACACATTCATGCCCAGTGTCATGGACACTGGAGGCAAGGTGGGTAAAGTGTCTTGCCCAGGCATACAACGGCAGGATGGCTGGGGAGATCGTGATTCAAACCGCCAACTCTCCGGTTATTAGACGACCCGCTCTACCTCCCGAGCCACTGCCACCCTCATTTCCCTCTTCCATTCCATTTTTGCTGAGCACCAAGCTGGACAGCAGGAAGTTCCATTTTTATATGGTCTTTGGCATGACCAGGACAGGACTTGAACCCCAATCTCCCGGTTGTGGAGCGGATGCTCTACCTCTAGGCTCTGTCTCTAGGTCACCATGGCCTAGAGAGGGAGCGGCAGGAGGTAGCGCGGGTCCTCCAATAACCAGAGGATTGGCGGTTCAAATCCCACTCTCCCCAGCCATCCTGCCATTGTGTCCCTTAGCAAGACATTTTACTCACCTTCCCCCAGTGTCCATGACACTGGGTATGAATGTGTATAAATGTTCAGTAGTGGTCGGAGAGGCCGTTGGTGCGGATTGGCAGCCACGTTTCCATCAGTCTGCCCCAGGGCGGCTGTGGCTACAGAAGTAGCTTACCACTATCAATGTCTGTCTGGAATGAATGAATAATGGACTCACTGTAAGCACTTTGAGATGTCACTTCACATGTAAAGCACCATATAAATCTAATCCATCATCATCATCACTCCAGTAACAGCATTTAGAGCCTAAAACTGACATGATTTAGACCAGGGGTATCCAATCATGTGCCATGGAGGGCCAAGAGCCTGCAGGTTTCTCTTCTACCCAGTCTCTTCAGCAGGCGTTTTCACATATCAGCAATCAGTGGGAAGAAACTTAGTGAAATCTGCTGTTGAAGACACTGATTGGAAGTAAAGCCTGTATGTAGGGTCTTGGCCCTCCATGGCACATGAAATAGTGCTTTGTGACAGTGAATAACGGAGCAACAATCTAATACAAGCTGATATTTAATGTATTTAATGAGTCTCTGTGCAAAGTGCAGCAGTCACAGCCTGTTTAATTCAACTCACTTTTGCTTTGGATTTATCTTGATAAAAACACAAGTGAGTCTCTCTCTCGAAGAGACTCTGGCAAACTGTCCGGCGGCTCGGGAGGGGGAAGCAACTCCCTGTCCATACTGTGTATGGTGCGGATGGGGCACTGATAACTTCGACTGGGGATATCGTTGGGCGGTGGAAGAAATACTTTGGGGAGCTCCTCAATCCTACTGACACACCTTCCATCAGGCTTGTGGATGAGGGGGATGACTCGCCTGTCACAGGGGCTGAGGTCACCAAGGTGGTTAAAAATTTCTTTGGTGGCCAGGCCCCGGGGGTGGATGAGATTTGCCCTGAGTACCTCAAGGCCCTGGATGTTGTAGGGCTGTCATGGTTGACACGCCTCTGCAACATTGCGTGGAGGTCAGGGCCAGTGCCTTTGGCATGGCAAACCGGGGTGGTGATTCCTCTCTTCAAAAGAGGGGACCGGAGGGTGTGCTGCAACTTTAGAGGGATCACACTCCTCAGCCTCCCTGGGAAGGCCTATGCCAAGGTACTGGAGAGGAGAGTCCGGCTGTTGGTCGAACCTCGGATTCAGGAGGAATAATGTGGTTTTCGTCCTGGCCGTGGCACATTGGACCAGCTCTTTACCCTCTCAAGAATCCTCGAGGGTTCGTGGGAGTTTGCCCAACCAGTTTACATGTGTTTTGTGGACTTGGAGAAGGTATTCGACCGTGTCCCTCGTGGTTTTTTGTGGGGGGTGCTTCGGGAGTATGGGGTATCGGGCGTGTTGTTACAAGCTATTCGGTCTCTGCACTGACAATTGTGAGAGTTTGGTTTGTATTGCCCACACCTGGTCTGACTCATTTCCAGTGAGAGTTGGACATCGCCAGGGCTGCCCCTTTGTCACGATCCTGTTTTTAGGTGCAGCCAGGGAACGGAGGGTGTCATGCTTGGTGACCACAGGATCTCATCTCTGTTGTTTGCAGATGATGTTGTCCTGCTGGCTTCATCCAGCAATGACCTACAGGTCTTACTGGGACGGTTTGCCGCTTAGTGTGAAGCAGCTGGGATGTCAGAACTCCTTGTACAAAGATATAGAGTGATGATAATCAAGTCAGTGGTGGTAATGCATCTGTAAGCTGGTTGCAAACTGCCAATCAAATATAAAAGAAGAAGACGAGAATCAGTATCTCTAAGTCCGAGTCCATAGTCCTCAGCTGGAAAAAGGTGGATTGTCCTCTCCGGGTTGGGGACAAGCTCCTGCCCCAAGTGGAGGAGTTTAAGTATCTTGGGGTCTTATTCACGAGTGATGGGAGAATGGAGCAAGAGATTGACAGACGGATCGGAGAAGCATCTTTAGTGATGCGGACGTTGTACCGGTCTGTTGTGATGAAGAGGGGGCTAAGCTCTAAGGCAGAGCCAGTCAATTTACCAGTCAGTCTATGTTCCTACCCTCACCTGTGGTCATGAGCTTTGGGTAATGACCGAAAGAATGAGATCGCAGATACAAGCGGCTGAAATGAGCTTTCTTCATAGGATTGCTGGACTCACCCTCAGTTATAGGGTGAGGAGCTCCAGTCATCCAAGAGAGGCTCAAGAGTAGAACTGCTGCTCCTTCACATTGAAAGGAGCCAGTTGAGGTGGTATGGGCATCTGATCAGGATGCCTCCTGGATGGCTCCCACTTGAGGTGTTTTGGACACTTCCCTCTGGGAGGAGACCCCGGGGCAGACCCAAGACTCGCTGGAGAGACTATGTCTCCCAGCTGGTCTGGAAACGCCTTGGTATCTTCTCTGAAGAGCTGGAGCAGGTGGCTGGGGAGAGGGAATTCTGGGCTTCTCTGCTTGAACTGCTGCCTCCACGATCCGGACCTCCGGAAAAGCGGTAGAAGATGGATGGATGGAAAACACAGGTGTGAATGTTAGACCATCAGAACATCAGTTATAGTGACGTAGTGCTGCTTTGTTAGCGATAGTGGCTTCATCTTTACGTTATGAAATTTTAAAATAAAAACAAACTGAATGTCCCCTCTGTGGATGACCACCTTATCATGGTGGAGGGGTCTGTCTGCCCTAATAATCCCAGGAGCTATGTTGTCAGGAGCAGATTGCCCCTGTTTGCATCTTCCAAGGCAAACTGGTCTGGGGTGACGGACAAAACCAGTCCAGTAGATCCCTATGAAAAACATTACAACAAGGATCCAGTGTACCCAAAGGAGAGACGTGGGCCTGCCCTCCAGTGGACTCACTACCTGCAGGAGGGACCATGGGGATTGTGGTGCTATGTGAACCAAGTGGCAGTTTGGGCTACTTTGCTTGGACTGCTGCCCCACAACCCAGATCCTGTGATAAGCTATGGATGGCTGGACAAACAGTGTTGCAATTTGAAAATGAAACTAAACTGGTGCTTTTGCTTTCAAAGTAAAAGCCAGGCCTTCACAATAAAAGCAAGAGGATTTTCAATTCTAAATTTAAACCCTTTTCTCTCTAATGGACGAAAAAAAGAAAACTGAAGAATAATCCATTCATCTTCTACCGTTTGTACGGGGGTCCGCGTCACGGAATCAGGAGTCCAGGCGGGGTAGCCCAGACTGCCACCAGGTTCACATAGCACCATGATCCCCATGCGGCTCCTCCAGGTACACTGGGACCTTGTAACTTTTGTTTTCAGAGACCATTAGAGGTGGGAATCGCCAGAGGCCGCACAATACGATACTTGGGTGGCAATGCAATGCTATCATGATCTCGCAGTATACTGCGTATTGAGATATCATATATTGCAATTTCCCATCCTGATCTCTGTCTTGTCCAACTCCTAGATCTCACGAGCCACTCCTTTGCTGCGATCTAACCAGATCGTGAGCATTTAGCACAATCTAGTGGATTGAAAAGTCAACTTCTTTTTATTACGCTGGTACCTAAATAGGTAAGTTTGTGTTTGCAGCATTTATTAGTAAAATATATCAGTGTCTCTGAATTGATACAATGTCACAACTACAAAGTATTGCGATAGTACGATGCATTGATTTATTTAATTTTTTCCCCACCCCTAGAGACCCTACTAGGGTCAAATTGCCCCTGACAACATAGCTGCTAGGATCAGTAGGGCATGCAAAGCCCTCCACCACGATAAGGTAGTGATCCACGGAGGGGTGAAAAATATAATCTGAGGATTCTGAAGAATAACATTTATGTAAATTTCAATAATCTAATAGGTGAAGTTATTTTTTGGCCACACCCCTGCCTTCCCAATAAATAAAAAAAGATTGTTGTAAACAACAAAACTGAAGTAAATTGTTCAATTAATCATTGATGGTGATTGGAGGTTCAATTCAATTTCAAATTCAACTTGAACTGAATCAAGGTCACATCGCCCAGCCCTACACCTCATAGCTATGCACTTTGGATGGGAGTGGCTTAGGAGAGGAAGGGGTGGGGAAACAGTATGATGCAGGTATCCATCCATCCATCTTCCGCTTAATCATTTCTGGGTCGCGGGGGAGCAGGAGCCTATCCCAGCATCTTTGGGCGAGAGGCAGGGTACACCCTGGACAGATCACCAGTCCATCGCAGGGCCAACACAGAGAGACAGACAACCATTCACTCTTACGGTCATACCTAAGGACAATTTAGAATCTCCAGTTTGATGCCAATTAACCTAACTTGCCTGTTTTTGGCATGTGGGAGGAAACCGGAGAAATCCCGGAGTAAACCCACGCAGACATGGGGAGAACATGCAAACTCCACACAGATCACTGTTGGTCGGGGGCTGGGATCGAACCCAGGATCGCCCGGCCAAGAGTGAGTTGCTGTGCTGCCGCAGTGCTAACCACTCCACCACCACGCTGCCCATGATGCAGGTAGTTTTTATTTTTTTTCAAATGATTTCTGCCTAACTGCAGCTTTAAGAGTTTCTCCTGAGAAAGTGTTGTGAAAAGCCAAAGACTTGCAAAGGAAATGACATTGCAATGCACTTTGGACAGAATTTTCTTGTAAGATGGATTGTACCCAAATAGTAATATTCAGTTAAATATATATGGGTTGACTTTAGTGTTTATGGCAAATGCATTTCTTCTTCTTCTTAACCATAAGTACTCAGTCATTAATAGCACCTCCATTAACCCCTGCAGCTCTCCTCTATATTATATTTGTAAATATGCCAGTGAAAGGAAATGTCTACCCAAATCATGAAAATATAAAATTTACAAGGAAAACCATGTTTTTATTTTATCATTATTACATAATTTTGATGGTTGAATTGGGATTTTCGGCTTTTAACAGTGAACATGCTCACAAGCTGAGTTCACTATCTCAGTACCCGCAGGAATTTTGGATTCATTCACAGTAGAGCTCTCGTAAACTTGAAAATGCAGCCTCCAGCAAAATAAAACCACATTTTCTTGCGAGGAGCTGGATCTTTAAATTACAAAATGGTACCATTTGGGTGAGTTATTCCTTAACAAACTGGACAACACTGACTTATCGCTCCTCCGTTTGTTTTCTGACTCTGAAAGGTTTGGTTCCATAACAGTTATACTCCTGTACAGTTGTTCCTTACAGTAACTACTACTATACTCTATGTCAAGCCTACTTATCAGTGATGGGCATCCTGAATTCTCCGAGACAGTTGCCTGCTACAGGCTGTAGTGTACATATTTGTTTGTGACTCTTAAATGGTTTTACTTTGGACGAAACGCAAAGCAGTGCCACTATTGCTCTCATTTGATCTAGCAAGCTGCATGTCTTAATAGCCTGCATCCATTCAAAAAAACTTTGTATAATGCCTTTGTCAGTCACAGTTCAGTTCCAGATGGAACCTGACCACAAAAATGAATGTTTAGACTGTGCGATCATTACTAAAAAAGAGCATCCATATCAGTCTTCTTTTACTTCAAATGACTTATTTTTATTCCGTGACTCTTGGGAAAATGCCTTTGGATGTGTTCTACTTAAACCTTTGTTAAATATTGTAGCTACTGCAATTAAATACATGACAATAAAAATGAAGTAAAATATTAACAATGTCTGAAATTATTTGAATTTATTTACAGGCTCAAGAATTCTTATTAAGAGTAACTAGGAGGGACAGAATATGTCAGAGGGACAGCTCAGGTTGAGCAGTTTATAGACAAAAGAGGCAAGGCTAGGACAGTATGGCCATGTGTTACAGCCTGACTGGTCCAAGGCCAGAGTTGCCTATTTACCCCAGATCGCTAGTCCTTTCAATGCTTTGTCGTCAAGGTAGACAAACCTGTTGTCTTTTTCATCATTGGACAAGGTAGACTTACACCTCTATACCCTGGCTGGGATTTGAATCCTCTGACTCCAACCTCTGAGCCAAAGAGGAATTCCTGTACTAGCTGTGAGCTAGTAGTGGAGATGAACCTTAATGTATCAGGAAACTGCACCACTGATGGAAGGATTCCTAACATGTGCAGAGGAGGGCTAGTGGATATATTGGACAAAGAATGTTAAAGATGGAGCTGTTAGGCAGGAGGAAAAGAAGAAGACCACAGACAAATACAAGGATGTAGTGAAGGTGGGCATGGTGAGGGTTGGTGTGAAAGAAGAAGATGCAAGGGATGGGGGAGATGGAGGTAGATGATCCACTGTTGTGTAAAAGGAACAGGCAAAAGAAGATTTACAGGCTCAAGAATTAGTATGGTCTACATATTTGCAGTTTCTCTGTGGGTGTGGGTACGTGTGTGTGTGTGGATGTGGTCCCTGCTACTCTTAGGAATCCTCACCAACTGGGTGTTGCACAAGGCTTGAGATGGTTTTGGAAGGACGATGAAGAGGAGGGTTCAGACTTTAAGGGGGGATTGAGCAAGGGTGGAGTCTCTCTGGTCTAGACTTTGCTGATGTGGAAAGCAAAGATCAATCTACAAATGAAAATGAGGATCAAAAAAGCAGTAGTTCCCTCTACCCTGCTGTATGGTGCCGAGACATGGGCAGCCACAAAATGTCAGGAGGAATGACTTGATGCCTTTGACTCAAGATCCCTCTGGGTAAACCTCATGGTGGCACATGGTACACAACAGCCAGATAAGCAAGATCACAAAACAACCATATGCCTCAACACTTCTGAAAGGAAACCGCCTTTGATGGCTCAGGCACTTGACAGGGATGGACATACAGAGACTCCCAAAGAAGATCAATGAATGGGACCCAACAGCCAGCCACGTAAAACAGAAACAAGGTGGTCAGGAGCAAAGATGGAGGGACACGTGTAGCAGAGATCTGGCATCCCTCAGCCTGACTATGCAGGAGACTGTGTTAGCAGCAACAACATGAAAAGGATGGCGTGCAACAGTTGTAGAACTGATGTGACAGCGAGTCACTTGCATTATCCACAGACGGAGAGAGCGAGAGAGAGATTGTCAGGATACACCAACAATAGAAGCAATATGTCACTGTACTCTGCACATTGACTATGTTTTGCATCAGTGAATTAGGCCAATATAACACAAAGGTTGACTCTTTAAAAAAAAAAAAACAACAGTCTACACTCTGTCAAGAATCATCACTTTATCATGGTAGAGGAGTTTGCAAGCCCTTGTGATTCCAGGAACTATGTTGTCGGGGACATCACCCCTGGTAGGGTCTCCCAAGACAAACAGGCCCTGGGTGAAGGGCCAGACAATGGCGATCCAATAGACTCTCATGATGAATATTCAAGGATTCCGTGTACCCTGCCCAGTATGGGGTAACCAGGGCCCTGCCCTGGACCCAAGCCTGGGGAGGAGCTCAACGGCAAGTGCCTAGTGGCTGGGTTTCTGCCCATGGGACTTGGCCAGGCTCCGCCTGAATGAGCCACATGGGTCCACCCTCCAGTGGGCTCACCACCTGCAGAAGGGATCATGGAGGTCTGGTGCTGTGTGGATTGGGCGGTAGTCGAAGGCAGAGACCTTTGCGGTCCAATCCCCGGCTTAGTAAACTGGCTTTTGAATGTGGAATGTCACCTCTCTGGTGGGGAAGGAACTTGAGCTTGTGCACAAGGTTGAGCGATACCAGCTAAATATAGTCAGGCTCACCTCAACACACAGCTTGGGTTCTGGAACCAGTCCCCTGGAGAGGGGTTGGACCTTGGCCTTTTCAGGAGTTTTCCCGGGTGAGAGGCGGTGAGCAGAGGTGGGTATTCTTGTATCCCCTGTCTGACCTCCTCTATGTTGGGGTTCTCCTCAGTGGACAAAAGGGTTGTTTCCCTGTGCCTTCAGGTTGGGAAATGGGTCCTGACCATCATTTGTGCCTATGTGCCAAATGATGTTTCAGAGTAGCCACCTTTTTTGGAGTCTCTGGCTGGTGTACTGGAAAGTGCTCCTCTTGGAGACTCCATTGTCTTACTGGGGAACTTCAATGCACACATGGGCAATGACAGCAAAACCTGGAGAGTTGTGATTGGGAGGAATGGCTTGCCCAGTCTGAACCTGAGTGTTATTGGACTTCTGTGCTAACCACAATTTGTCTGTAACAAACACCATGTTCAAGGATAAGGGTGTCCATCTGTGCACCTGACACCAGGACACACTAGGTCGTAGGTCAATGATCAATTTTGTTATTGTGTCATCAGACCTGCGATCATGTCTTGGGCACTCGGGTAAAGAAAGATACAGAGCTGTCAACTGATCACCACCTGGTGGTGAGTTGGATCCGATGGCAGGGAAGGATGCCACTCAGACCCAGCAGACCCAAACATACAGTGAGGGCGTGCTGGGAACGTCTGGCTGAGGCCTCTGTCTGAGAGGTCTTCAACTCCCACCTCTGAAAGAACTTCGACCACATCCCAAATTAGACTGGAGACATGGAATCTGAATGAGCCCTGTTCTCCACCTCCATTGCTGAAGTGGGTGTTCAGACGTGTGGCCGCATGGTTGTTGGTACATCTTGTGGTGACAACCCCCAAACCAAATGGTGGACGCCAAAGGTGAGGGGGGCCATCAAGCTGAAAAAGGAGTCCAACCGAGCTTGGTTGGCGTGTGGGACTCTTGAAGCAGCTGAGTTGTACCATCAGGCCAAGCAGAGTGCAGCTTGAAAGGTTGCTGAGGCTAAAACTCAGGTATGGGAGGAGTTTGGTGAGGCCATAGAGAAAGACTTTCAGTCGGCCTTGAAGAGATTCTGGCAAGCCGTCCGGCAACTCAGAAGGGGGAAGCAGCTCCCTATCCACACTGTGTATGGTGCAGATGGAGAGCTGCTGACTTCAACTGGGGATATTGTCGGATGGTGGGCAGTGGTGGCCTAATGGTTAGGGATGTGGACTGGTGAGCAGAGGGTCGTGGGTTTGATCCCTGGACTGGCGGGATTAGGTCTGGGTGGGACAGATAACACAGCAGTGTTTTCCCCACCCTCCTTAACCCCACTGTGGTGCCCTTGAGCAAGGCCCTGAACCCCAGCTGCTCCAGTGGAGCTGCTCAGTGGCCACAGGTCAGTCTGTGGTTGTACTGGGCAGCTTCCTGGTGTGAATGTGTAACTGTGTGAGTGTGAACAGGGCATCCTTGAAAAAGAGAGGTTGCCTCTCAGAGGAATAACCCTGTATAACTAAAGATTAAATAAATAAAAGGAATACTTCAAGGATCTCCTCAATTCCACTGACACGTCTTCCATACTGGAAGCAGAGCCTGAGGATGAGGGGATGACTTTCCCATCACAGGTGTTGATGTTGCCAAAGTGGTTAAAAAAAAAACTCTTTGGCAGGAGGGTCCCAGGGGTGGATGAAATTCACCCTGGGTACCTGAAGGCTCTGGATGTTGTGGGGCTGTCTTGGTTGACAGGCCTCTGCAACAGTGTGTAGAAGTTGAGGGCGGTACCTTTGGCATGTCAAAGTTGGGGTGGTGGTACCCTCTTCAAAAAGGTTCCAATTATAGGGGGATCTCACTCCTCAGCCTCCCTGGGAAGGTCTATGCCAGAGTACTGGAGAGAAGAGTCTGGCCGTTGGTCGAACCTCAGATTCAGGAGGAACAGTGTGGTTTTCATCCTGGTAGTGGCACATTGGACAAACTCTTCACTCTCTCAAGGATCCTCGAGGATTCGTGGGAGTTTGCCCAACCAGTCTACATGTGTTTTGCGGACTTGGAGAAAGCATTCAGCAATGTCCCTCGTGATTTCTTGTGGGGGTCTTTCGGGAGTATGGGGCATAGGGCTCATTGCTACGAGCTATCCAGTCTCCATATGACCATTGTGAGAGTTTGTTTCGTATTGCCATCAGTCGAACTCATTCCCAGTGACAGCTGGACTCTGTCAGGGCTGCTCTTTGTCACCGATCCTGTTCATAATATTTATGGACATGATTTCTAAGTGCAGCCAAGGCACAGATGGTGTCATGTTTGGTGACCACAGGACCTCATCTTTGCTGTTTGCAGATGATGTTGTCCTTTTGACTTCATTGAGCAATGACCTACAGGTCTTACTGGGATGGTTTGCTACTGAGTGTGAAGCAGCTGGGATGAGTAAATGGTAAATGATGTTCACTTATATAGCGCTTTTATTCTCATCTCTTGATGACCAAAGCGCTTTACAGATCCTGCCATCCACCCATTCACGTACACATTCACACACTGATGGTGGCATGCTGCCTAACATGGTGCTTCCAGACCCACCAGGAGCAATTGAGGGTGAAGTGTCTTGCCCAGGGACACAACGGCAGGATACTGGGGAGAGTGGGATTCGAACCGCCAACCAAGTATCAGTACCTTCAAGTCTAAGTCCATGGTGCTCAGCCGGAGAAGGGTGAATTGTTCTCTCTGGGTTCGGGACAAGGTTCTGCCCCAAGTAGAGGAGTTCATGTATCTTATTCATGAGTGACGGGAACATGGAGCGGGAGATTGACAGACGAATCGGAGCAGCATCTGCAGAGATGCTGATATCATACCAGTCTGCCGTGGTGAAGAGGGAGCTGAGCTCTAAAGCAAAGTTGTCAATGTGCTACTCAGTCTATGTTTCAACCTTCACCTATGGTCATGAACTTTGGATAATGACCAAAAGAATGAGATTGTGAATACAAGCAGCTGAAATTAGCTTTCTCTGTAGGGTTACTGGACTCACCCTTAGAGATAGGGTGAGGAGTTCAGTCATCCGGGAGAGGCTCAAAGTAGAACCGCATCCTATTCCACATCGAAAGTGTGTAAATCTAATGACTTACGAATAAACACTGGCGACTTTACTCTGACTCAACTTTATTAGCTGTCCTCCAACACTACCATAAGATATGATAATAGTTTATTGTCAGACACATGTCTGAAATTTGTTTTGCATCATTACAGCTTGAAATAGCAGCAACAAATAAAACACCAAACATTAAAAACCTGTGCATCATCCACTTGCAGTCATCTCCATACTACAAACATTCATGTTTGTAGTATGGAGACAAGACATACAAACACACAACACAAGAGCAGCTGAAGATGGTGATTAAAGCTCCTTGTTCAATCTCCAAATTGACTGGTGCACAAAAGAATTTTTCAGTTTAACCTTATTGACCTGTGGAACCCTATATCTCTGGCCTGATGACTACAGCCTATATTCAATATTCTGGATGTGTTCAGGATCAGATGCAATGTTCTTGGCTAGTCTTAACATGTTATTGTGGTAGGTATTATGTAGTTATTGTTCATATATATCGTTATACTGTTGGAACTCTTATTTGTGTGGCACAGGGTGGTGGCTCCACCTTCTGGTTCCACCAACCCCATGGGCATATAAGGGGCTGCTGGTAGAAGGACAGTCTCTTCCGCCTTACCTCTGCCAGCGGCTGCATGCCCGGACAGGTTGCACTGAGATTCAGTATTATAATAAAGAAGTGTTCAGCTCCCCTCCTGGTGTCCTCCTTGTCTACAAGTTACGACATAACATTTGGCAATGAAAAGTAAACACACGGAGGTATGTGGAACACCTATTCGGCCATTCTTGGAGCTCCTGGGGGAACCGCCTGTACCGTGGCCTCGGTGGTACGAGGCTTTTCAGACATACATGGTGGCATTGGACCTGGGACAAATGGAGAAGCTGAGGGCTCATGCGTTGTTAGTACACAACCTGGGAATGGAGGGACAGAAAAATTTTGGGCACATTTGGAGAAGCAAACAATTATGAACAAGTGGTCGAGTTGATGGCCCACCATTTTCAGGCGCCGGACAACATCATCGTCAGACGGATTAAGTTCAGACAGCGCCGCCAACAGGTAGGCGAACCGATCCAGCGGTTCATGTCAGACTTAAGGCAGTTGGCCGCTGAGTGCCGGTTCGGGCCATTGGAGGAAGAAATGGTTCGCGACCAGTTGGCAGAACACACCAACTGTGCTGCGGTCCTCTCCAAGCTGCTCTCATTCCAGGGTGAGATGACGCTGACTAGGGCTGTCAAGTTGGCCCTACAGCTGGAAGCAGCAGACAAGCTAACTCGGGAGCTAAGCAAGCACCTTTCACTGGGAAATTCAAGATCCCCCATGGTTGCGCAGGTAGTGGACCCGGACAGCAATGGGAGCACTGAGGACGACGTGGAGGTGGCCAACGCTGCACGGATGAGGTCTGTCCCGGGGAAGCCCAGGTGTAAGGGTTGTGGGTCTATGAAGCACTGCTATAAGGCTAGAGAGTGTGCAGCAAGAGGGAAGTGCTGCGGAAAATGTGGCTGTGTACACCACTTCGCGAGAGTATGCCAGTCAGCAGAACAGGAGAGTTTGCACAGGAATTCAACTTCCCCCGCTCCGACTGTGATACACACGGTGTCCCCAAGTACCTGTGGGGGCACACACTGCACGGTGGTTCTGGATGAAGTTCCGGTACCGATGCTGGTCAACACGGGAGCGGAGAGTTTGGTGCTGAATTAGGCTACAGTTAGAGAATGTTTTCCCCACTATAGGATTGGCTGTGTCTCAGCGCCACTTTGCGGTTATGGAGGAGGATGCTTGGCCACGGTGGGTACCGTCACACTGATGGCTCAGTACAAATCATCAGAGATGGCTGATGTGGAGTTCATCATGACGGCCTACGGTTCAAATATCATGGGCTGCAACCTGTTTTATGGCCTTGGATTTTCCATCAAGAGTGGCGCTGGGAAAGAGTGGTCAGGCTGCAGACTGTGGGACCGACCGGTTCCATGAGTTAGGGATGATCCTGTGTGGGATGAGCAGTTGTTGGGCACTCCAAAAAGTGGACAGGCCGTGTTGCACTCAGGATCGCCATGCCAGTGTCCAAGCTGCCCTGGATGTGGGTGCCAGGTGGCACGGGGAAGGATCTGCGGCGGCAGGCGATGCCCAAATGATGCTCTCAGGTGTTCCCGGAGCACGGCGGTGGAGGACTGGTGAACATGGGACCACAGGGGCTGGGTCAGCAGAGGATCTACAAGCGGTTGGGGCAGGACCGAGTGGCACTGGAAGAGCGAGTGCCAGGCAGAAACACTGCAGGCCATACAAGGCCCCGCTTGGAATTGCGGACTGGGTTGTGGCTCAGGCAGAGGTGAGGTCCAGACGGGTGAGGGAAAAGCGGAAGATGGAGTGGTACCAGGGTTGGCTGCAGGTGATGGGCAAGCAGCACAATGGTTATCTTCTGCTGTCGGATGGCTCATGGTGCCATCCTAATGAGCTATGGCATGTCCTGAGGAAGGCAGAAAGGCACGGCCCAAGATGGTTGGAGTGCTCAGAGGTGTGAAGGAGAAGACGCTTCGGGATTAAGGCAACCAGCTGTGGTCCGGGAAGCGGACTGCACCAGGGGCGCACTGATGGTGAAGGGTCTGGGGGGGGGGGGGTCTTCTTCACCGAGTCATGGGTGTGTTGTTAACTGTTCTTTGTGTTCTTGTTGGTGGTTATTATTATTATTATTATTATTATTATGTATTTATAATTCTGGGATTGTTTTATTTTACAGGAGACACGGCAGTAGTTTTTTTTTTTTTTTTTTTTTTACTGGACTGTTATATAGCATAGGCGGCAGAATAACCCATCTCGCTGTGAGGGGGGTAGGACAGCAGTCTACACGTCCCCCCTAATTTTAGTTCTTTTGGTGATTTTGGTTTAATTAAGTTTAGCAGATAATTTGGGTTCCAAATTGGGGTGGGCTGATTGTGTGTGTGTGTTTTGAATTTTTCTACGGGGGGGGGGGGGGGTATTATGTAGTTATTGCTCATACATATTGTTATACTGTTGGAGCTCTTATTTGTGTGGCATGGGGTGGTGTCTCCGCCTTCCGGTTCCACCAACCCCGTGGGCATATAAGGGGCTGCTGGTAGAGGGACGGTTTTTTCCGCCTTACTTCTGCCAGCAGCTGCATGCCCGGTCAGGTTGCACTGAGATTCAGTATTATAATAAAGAAGTTGTAGAAGCTGGGTTAATCATCTCAGACTGGATGCAGAGGGTAAACAGAGAAGGACAATAGGTATTGAGATGAGAGAGATTATGGTGAGGTAGCAGGAAGAAGTAGTTGGGGGAGAAGGGATGAATGTATTGTAACATCAGGGCCGTGTTAAGGGGGGCAGGGATTTCCCAGCATGCTTTGCCATCTGAAAACGTTACTGTGTGTGTGTTATTACTGAGTTATTATACTGCTCTGTCATTATAACTGCGTTATAATGACCCAGCAGTGTTTATAGGCAGGATTAGGGCAAGATGTATCATGTGTTGTATAACCATGATTGAAACGGACGTGTGGGAGAATGACCTCCCCTCCTGTCTGTGCTCAGGGGTGTTGGGGTTGGGTGTGTTGAATAAAGCCTGTTCGTCACAACCATCTGCTTCTCTTCTTTGTGGAACCCCGCATATGTCACACTGGTGTCAGGAGTGGGGATGGAGCAAGATGGTGGCCAGGACCCAGGCGGAGTTCCAGCGGCAGGGGCGGTTCATCGCTCTGCTGGGAACGGAGCGCAAAGCTGACACGCCGACTCCCGGAGTGGCTCACCGCGATGGACGGACCAGCGTACCCCGCCTCCCGCCTTTTTCAAGGCAGAGCAGGCCAAGCAGAGCAAACCAGCCCCACTTCCCGCCCTTTTCAGGGCAGGATGGGCTGGCGATTCCAGGGCGAACAGGAGCGGCGATCGACCGGGAGGCGACAGTCCCATCCATCCGGCAGCGGGCCAAGATTCCCCGCTACAACTGTGAGAACCTGTTGGATGACCACCTGGCCCAGGTCGAGTTGGCTGTCGTGCTGAACGACTGGTCACTGGAGGGAACCGCCATGCTGACAGCGAGGGGGAGGAGGAGGAGTTACGGCAGGCCACGGCGGCGCGTCCACGGAGGAGACGGCCGCGGCAACGCGAGGAAGGGTGTTTCCGCTGCGGAGAGCCAGGGCACATTGCACGGTACTGCCCCGCGCCCACCCCGCGAGAAACTGGCCCCTCACCAACGTTAAATTAGAGCAAGGCGGTATGGACGAGGAAAGGCCACTTCCCGCAGATGCTTCCCCCGGCGGTGACATCACAGAGGCCCTCGGCGCGCAGCAGCAGCGGAGCGAGCAGGACAGATCCGGTCTTTTCCCGTGCTCGGCAGGGGCTGGACGCTTGGACGCGGGCCAGCGGCCGCCTGGGAGGTCCTGGCAGCAGTGGGAGTCGTGACTCCCGCTGCCAGGGGAGGGACTGTGCGTAGTCCTACCGCCGCCCGCAGATGCTTCTCCTGGTGGCGACGTCACAGAGGCCCTCGGCGCGCAGCAGCAGCAGAGCGAGCAGGACAGATCCGGTCTTTTCCCGGGCTCGGCAGGGGCTGGACGTGGGCCAGCGGCCGCCTGGGAGGTCCTGGCAGCAGTGGGAGTCGTCACTCCCGCTGCCAGGGGAGGGACTGTGCGTAGTCCTACTGAAGCTGTTGGATGTGCTGGTCGTCAGCATCGAAGCCGCCCCCAACACCTGGGTTGATTCGCGTTGGACTTCTGGGTTGGACTTTGATTTTTCTGGGGACAGAAACCAGTCCAGGGGGGAGCAATGTAACATCGGGGCCGTGTTAAGGGGGGCAGGGATTTCCCAGCATGCTTTGCCATCTGAAAACGTTACTGTGTGTGTGTTATTACTGAGTTATTATACTGCTGTGTCATTATAACTGTGTTATAATGACCCAGCAGTGTTTATAGGCAGGATTAGGGCAAGATGTATCATGTGTTGTATAACCATGATTGAAACAGAGGTGTGAGAGAATGACCTCCCCTCCTGTCTGTGCTCAGGGGTGATGGGGTTGGGTGTGTTGAATAAAGCCTGTTCGTCACAACCATCTGCTTCTCTTCTTTGTGGAACCCCGCATACGTCACAGTATTGTGATGCGAGATGTCATGCAGATGTGAGATGGGCGGTTGATATAAAAGGAGAGACCCTGGTGTATACAGACATGCTTTTTCTGTGTATGACTGATGTGAGAGTGAATAAAGTCGTCTGCTGCATAAGTCTGCCTCCGTTATTCGCACTCGCCACAAAGTGTTCAGCTCCACTCCTGGCGTCCTCCTTGTCTACAAGTTACGACATAATAGTAGGATGATTCATAAAGTTTTTGTACAAGTTGACCTGTGCATTATGTCTGTAAAACGTGGCATAATAATGAGGCAAGTGGTGAACTGAACAGGGTTTTATTATATAACTCACTGAGTACAGCCAGACACTCCCACTAGGCAGAGAGGTAGTCGAAGAGACCGTGTGTCATGTCCGCTGCGTAACCTCGCACCAAACATATAAATTGATGGGAGCCCAACGTGCAGTAATGCAGCATGTTTAATACAGGGAGAAAAATATACACAAAATGTCCAAATAACAGTCACTGTTGAGAATGGGTGAGACAACCGGCTACAAATTTTGTTGGCTCGGATGAAATGCCAAACGCTCTCCAGGCAAGCAGGAGCGGAGGGAAAAGGCACAAAAAGAAGATTTACAATTATGTTGGAGCGGAAAGGCTCTGAAGTACAACATGATGAAGTCCAAAAGGAAAGGAGCCAATACTCAGTGAGCCAGGATGTCCATGATTGACTGAAGCTGCTGCACTGACTGATCCCACTGCCTCCCATAAGTATGCAAATCACTACTGAAGGCAAGTGGTCACAGCCATGCGGCAAGTAGGTGAATGACACTTAATTGGAAATAATAATAATAATAATAATAATAATAATAATTTTATTTATAGAGCACTTTTCACAGGCAGAGTCACAAAGTGCTTAACATGGTAAAAAAACAAAATAAAAACAGGCACATAAAACAGCAAAAAAAACCAAAACAAAGTAGACAGTAAAAGCACATAAAAATACAATCAGCACATAGTTAATTAAAAAGCCAGGCTAAAAAGGTGGGTCTTTAGTTGCTTCTTAAAAACACCAATAGAAGGTGCAGATCTAAGTTCAAAAGGTAAGGAGTTCCACAGTCTGGGAGCAACAGCAACAAAGGCTCTATCGCCTTTGGTTCTGAGCCTAGTGCTAGGGACTACCAATAGATTCTGATAAGCAGACCTGAGAGACCTGCTGGGCTGGTGTAGAAAGAGCAGGTCACTAATATAAAAAGGCGCCTCTTCATGAATGGCTTTGTAAGTAAGAACAAGAACTTTAAAATCAATTCTATAATTTACAGGAAGCCAATGCAAGGAGGCCAAAACAGGAGTGATATGACAGAATCTACTGGACCTAGTTAGTAATCTTGCAGCAGCGTTCTGGACTAACTGTAGGCAGTGTAAAGAGGATTTGCTAAGACATGTGAAAAGAGCATTACAGTAGTCCAAACATGAAGAAACAAAGGCATGAATAATGATTTCTAACTGACTGTAGGAAACCAATGACCTAATTTTGGATATATTCCTAAGGTGGAAAAAACAACTCTGGGTCAGAGATTTGACATGCTGATCAAAACCCATCGATTGATCGAAAATGACACCAAGATTTTTTAGATTAGACTGTACGTTAGAGCATAATGAACCAATGCTATTAACCAACTTAGGAATTAGATTATCAGGTGCTACAATAAGGACTTCAGTTTTATCAGCATTAAGTTGCAAAAAGTTACTAGACATCCAGTCCTTAATTGCAGACAGACAATCATGAATAATTTTTAAATTGTCAACATGGTCAGGCTTAAAAGAGAAAAGTAGCTGTAAATCATCAGCGTAACAGTGATAAGACGCACCTTTAAATTTGCTGATGATAGAACCAAGTGGCAGCATATATAGGGCAAATAAAAGTGGACCCAGAATAGAACCCTGAGGCACCCCACAGGTTAAAGGAGCAGAGTCAGATGAATAAGAGCCAACAGCCACAGAAAAACGAAAAACCAATCCAGAGCTTTTCCAGAAATACCTACCCAATCTCTAAGCCTTTGTAACAAAATACAATGATCAATAGAATCAAATGCTCCAGTAAGATCTAATAACACTAAAACGGAGCATTTGCCAGAGTCTGATGACATTAAAATATCATTTGACACCCTGAGAAGAGCGGTCTCTGTCGAGTGTTTCTGACGAAAACCTGACTGAAATTTGTCGAAAATATTGTGTTCAATCAGAAAGTCAGTGAGCTGCTTGGCAACAACTTTTTCTAGAAGCTTAGAAATAAAAGGAAGCTTAGAAATTGGCCTGAAGTTTTTAAAAACAGATGGATCAAGGTTAGGTTTTTTTAAAAGTGGCTGCACAACTGCATGTTTAAAATACGAGGGTACACAACCAGATTCAAGTGAACTATTAATGATATTAACCAAAGATGTGAAATATGTGTGTATGCATGTGTGAGTGTGTGTGCATGCATGTGGTGATACCATACAGACGGTGAATATCTGGTGAGGAGGAGGCGTGGCTGTAGGACTGGCAGAGAGCAAGGCTCAATCTGCCAGCTGGAATTAATAAGCCATAATCAAAAACCTACTGCCACAGGTCATGGACGGGGTTGAAAACAACCCCAAACATGACACCGTGCTTCTTCCATGTTGGCCCTTTATACACATAACCACGATAATACATAGTATTAATATCAATAAACAACATCATATCCCCCCCCCAAAAGAGTCCAAAATGCACACACACAAATTCAGGCCCTCCCAAATTTGTAACCTGAATCACACACTAACAAACAGAAATATGCACGACCTATTCATGCACACAAATAACTAAAGCTAGAGGAGGCCAGGTGGACTACTGACCCACCTCCACACGGCCAGACGGATTATTCTGCTGTCCTTAGTACTGTACAGTCCATAACCAAAAAAACGGCAGCGTTCCTAGTATAACATAAAATAATCTCATGAACATATGTACAAACAGGATAAAACCTTAATTCAACACACAACACAGTCAATGTTAACATCCACACCACGCCATAAATATGCCCAACCAAAACCACCCCCGTAACCCAGGCAAACCACACCATAATAGACACCCCAAACACAGCAGCACAAACATTACTTGGTCTTTTTTTTTTCCACATGGGCAACTCACATAGCAACACTGTGATGAACAAAAACATATCGACTACCTAGCCTGGGCAATTAGTAATAATAACACATATTAAACACATTGCCCCACATTACCATACAGTCCCCATGAAGAAACCGCCCCCCGGAGAACCCATCAGGCGGGTCCCACCCAGAGCATCTTCTTCTCTTTGCACCCGGAGATAACCCACTTCGACGCTGGGACACCTCCTTCTCATCAGTGGCGCGCAGCAGCACGTTAGGATGTCTCCATGAGCCATCAGACAGCTGAAGGTAGCCGCCCTCCCGAACAGCCACCACCTGCAGCCGCCCCAGTCCTCCTGACGTTTGCGCTTCTTACGAACTCCTCTCAACCGGGCCACCCCTCTGGGCCGGACCACATCAGCAACCCCTAGAGGAGTCCGACTCGGCTTCCAGTATTTCTGTGTGGCATGTCGTTTCACCGTGCCAGCCAGTCCTGCCCCGCTCGCTTTCATTTCAGATGCTGGCAAAGCCGTTGTAACCCCCTGCTTCTCGGTACCTCTCAGCCAAACTCCGGTGGCAGATTGGGCCAGCCACTCGGCTCCATCCACCGTCACGGGTGTCCCATCGCACCGCCCAGTTCCCTCAGCTAGGGTAACTTGGATCCTGGCGCAGGCACCCTCCCGTGATGGCCCTGGATGGGGTTGGTTCTGCTCATCTCCCAGAATACTAGGCCAAGGTTCGTCCCATATTGCATCATCCAACACTTGCAGAACCGGCCGGTCCCACAAGCTACAGCCCGACCACTCCTCTCCACTACTGCTGGTGATCGTGAAGCCAAGTCCATAGAAAAGGTCGCAGCCCATCACATTCACTCCACTGGCAGTCACCACAAACTGCAAATTGGCTACCTCCGCTGCCTTGCATCTAGCCGCCAGCTCTAGCGAGCCCACGATGGGCAGTCTATTCCCACCATATCCATAAAATGACGAAAGACCTCTCACTCAGTGATATGGGAAAAAACTCCTCACAATAGGCCAGTTCAGCACGGACCTCACCACGCCCGTGTCCACCAGAAATGGTACCTCCTCACTGTCCAACTTCACCATACAGTATGCACAGCCATCTGTGCTCAGGGAGACGGTGTGAATCCCCATAGAAGTTGGAGCAGGAGTATTCGCTTTGTGTCGCCATTCCCCTCGCTCAAACCTGTTACAGGCCATGGCAAAATGATGAAGGCATCCGCACTTGCCACAGCATTTACCTCTCTCCGGACACTCTCTAGCCTTATATCAGTGCTTAGTGGACCCACAACCCGAACATTTGGGTGATCCCAGGGCCAACCTCATCTTCACAGCTGCAGCGCATTCCTCTTGCTCGCTGTCTTTGCTGTCCGGGTCCACAGCCTGCGTCATTGATTGTGAGTCATGGCGGTGTAGCGTAGCTCTCTCACCAAGGTTGTGTGATAGCTTGTCCGCTGCTTCACACTGTTGAGCTATCGCCACAGCCGTGGCTAAAGTCAATTCACCGGAGTGTGTAAGCAATCTTGAATGTGCTGACGAACACAGTGTGTGCTCCGCCAGCTGGTCATGGACCATTTCTTCCTCTAAATCACCAAATTGGGAGCCTCCAGGCAGCTGCCGCAGGTCTGCAACATAATGCTGCACCGACTCGCCAGTCTGCTGGCAGCACTGCCAAAACTGGATCCTCCTGACGATGATGTTCGCAGGCGTGCAAAAATGTCGCGCTGTGGTGGACACAATATACAGTGGGTGGGGGATTGTCTCTCACACCCAGAAAGCAGAACAAATGGACCTAAGGACAAAAAGCCCCGGGGGGGGGGGTAATCAGACTGGACTGTTAAGTTATGCGGCCCCTGAGGAAAGAAAGAATAACCCAGCACCAATGAGACCAGAAGACAGTGGTCAAAGCCTGAAAATAGGCATGAATATGTTAATGTGTCACACAATTCCTTTGTACACACACAATGCATAATGCACCAGCCCAGCTCTTGATGCAGGATTATTAAAGCTATAAAAGCAGAATGCTGAGAGAGTTGGGGAGGCTTTCTTCAGCTGGGGACAATGGCTGTACATGTTGTTAGAGGGAATAAAGATTCTGTGTCGTCCTACGCTCGTGTCTCACTTCACATCCTTTCCTTTTACCCTCTACACTGGTGACCTGATTTGAGATGGACTGTCTCTCCCTTGCACCATGCTGTGGACTCCCTTTTCATCCACACTGGAGCACGCTCGTCTGTTCCTCTCTCCACACTGGCAACCTGAGGGGCCGGAGAGAGCGAGCAGCGCTGGGATAGAGACGCACCAGGATCAGCGAGACCAGCACACCACAGAAACAGCCTGAAAAGGGAAGATCAGCGCCATCTGCGTTGTTTGAATCAAGCTCCCCAACCCTGGCTTCACCTCCCAACAGTGGTGTTTCAGTGCACAGAAGCCCCGTGTGCAGGCCGCAGGATTACGAGGATAGCGCAACTTAAGGCTACGTGGCTATGGACACGCGCACCACACACCAGGGACAAACCGGCTCCAAGAACTAATACAGTGTCCTCAGCTGCTGCACATCACCGGGGAACAGGGCTGATCGCCATCCTCGGATCCTTTAGGCTTTCACACTGCACCTAAAGGAGTCAGGCAGCCTCGCCCACAGGACTTGTATTTGTTTCTCAGCCGCTGCGCACCCACGGGGAATTAGGCCGATTGCTTTCCCGGGAGCCTTTAGGACTGCCCCCACACCTAAAGCAGATTTGCCAGTTTCCCTGACACAGCTTAAGTTTTTTCACAGCCGTGACGCACCCTCGGGGAATTGGGCCTATCGCCTTCCCCAGATCCTTGCAGGACAGAGCTCCGCACAAGGAGGAGTCGACAGAGACTTTTTTTTTTTCACAGCGACTGCGGATCGCCGGAGGGTTTACCGGAAAAGTCCCTCACCCGAGGCGATCTGCACTCAATTTTTGCGCAGGCCAGATGCTTTTAACATCCCGGGTCGGCACTCCATTGTTTTCCCTACCTCCCCCTTGTCCTCCACATCGTTTTTCCTGCACCTCCATCCCAAAAAACCTGCCGATTGCCAGCTTTGTTCCGTCAAGCACGATGCACACCGGACCCCTTGTGCCCACGAACCACGGCCGTGCAACGTGTTGGAACTTGGAGCGGAGCAGAAAGTACTTTTCACCCCTCCCCTTTTCCCCCCACAGACTGACATGCCCTCCGACACACTTCACCAGCAGGACAGTTCGACCAGAGCGGCGACCCTCCACTGCAGCCACCATGGGCGCCAACTTGAGCCCAAAGGACCGGGGGTTACAGACCCTTCTGGGTGTTCGGGGGGAGCTGTGTGGTGGACACAATATACAGAGGGTGGGGGATTGTACCTCACACCCAGAAAGCAGAACAATGGACCTAAGGAGAAAGAGCCCCGGGGGGGTAATCAGACTGGACAGTTAAGTTATGCGGCCCCCGAGGAAGAATAACCCAGTGCCAATGAGACCAGAAGACAGCAGTCAAAGGGTGAATATTTGCATGAATATGTTAATGTGTCACACAATTCCTTTGTACACACACAATGCATAATGCACCAGCCCAGCTCTCGATGCAGGATTATTAAAGCTATAAAAGCAGAATGCAGAGAGAGTTGGGGAGGCTTTCTTCAACCCCGCTGCGCTGGGGACAATGGCTGTACATGTTGTTAGAGGGAATAAATATTCTGTGTCATCCTACGCTCGTGTCTCACCTCACATCCTTTCCTTTTACCCTCTACAGCGTCATTAGCTCAACCACGTAGAGGTAGAAAGGATATGCTGTCCTTCCATACCCAAATTCTGGACTAAAATTGCCCGTGCTCATACCTTCCTCAGTTCGCCGATGTTTAGTGCCACCAGATTGTTCTGAAAAGTGGTGAACCACCTTGTCCAAGGCACCGGAGGCTCCCCCGGAGTCTCCAAAAACGGCCGAATAGACAACACGCCAGCACTTTATCCTCATTGCCAGATGTTATGTCCGTAAAAAGTGGCACAATAATGAGGCGAATGGTGAACTGAACAGGACTTTATTATATAACTCACTGGGTACAGCCAGACGCTCCCGCTGGGCAGAGAGGTGGTCGAAGAGACTGTGCCTCTTCTGCATTGGCCCTTTATACCCCGGGTGGTGGCGGAACCAGAAAGTGGAGCCGCCACCCATAACCACAATAATACATAGTATTACTATCAATAAACAACATCACACTATGATCATAGAACAGTTTTTCATTTGATGAAGCAATTTTGATTTCTCTGCAATGGATAAATTCTTATACCATGTGGTATTAGAATATTGCAGAACACTCATAATTGTAGAAATATAAAATAAAAGAAGAATTTGTTTACTTGCCCCAAAAGAACCTAACATATCTAAGGAAATAAATCCTTTTTGTCTTTTTACAGATCAATTCTGTATGACAACATTAAATGACAACATTTGGTCAATCATTACACCTAAGTATTTATAGGAAGGTACCTGTTTAATTTCTTCATTGTGACTGATAATAGGAACTCTATGATGACAGTCAGATGGTGATTCAAATCTCTTCAGTCTTAGTAGTGTTTATCTTAAGGGCGTTCTTGTCACACCACTCAACAATCTCATTTATTCCATGTTAGTGCAGCCCATGGATGTCCGAGTCATTAAACAAGATAAGTAAAACTGTATCATCAGAATATTTTATAATATGTTGATTTGATATATTTGTACGACAATCATTGGTGTAAAGAGAACAGCTGAACTCACACATCCCTGGGGAGCCCCAACATGGGTTGTGACAGCAGATAACAAAGTTTTGTTAATTTTAATGATCTGGATCTTTTTGGTTAGAGAGGAGGCATACCAATGAATCAAAAGTGGATTTAATCCCATTTGAATTATCTTTGATATCAGGATTTCCACTTGTATTAAATGTTGAAGAGAAATCCAGAAAGAGTGCTCTTGCATGCATGTTCCGTTTATCTAAATGTTTGGTAATGATATGGACCAGTGTGGCTACTGCATCCTCAGTTCCTCATCCTTGTTTATATGCAAATTGGTATGGATTGAGTTTATCTTTTATTATACTGATGAGATGGTGAAGTAGAATCCTTTCTAAGGCTTTCATTACTACGGAGGTCAGAGCTATAGGACAAAAGTCCTTATATTCTTTTGGATTCGGAATTTTGGGTAACGGGTTTATGAACTGATGAACCCTGCAACTATATGGCAACTACAGCAGCCACACTCGACTAAACTGCCACTTGGACACTATGTTATGTCCATAACCAGTGTTCCAATAAGGAGGCCGGAGGTGCGATCAAACTTGACTTTATTATGTGACTCACAGATACACAAGGCGCTTCTATACAGGCAGAGGCGCAGGTCAAAAGAGACCGTGCCTCTTCTGCATCAGCCCTTTATACTCAGGGTGGCAGCGGAAACAGAAAGGTGGAGCCACCACCCACATCACACAATAATACGTCTTTTAATACATAACATTCTCCCCCCTTTAAAAAAAACTCCAAAACACATGCACACTAATTAGGCCCTCCCAAATTTAGTACCCGAGCCACACTCTAATAATAAACAGATAAAGTAGGCCGATTCATGCACACAAACAACTAAAACTAGAGGGGGACAAGTGGACTACTGTCCCACCTCCACACGGCTAGACGGATTATTCTGCCGTTTTTGATAATAAAGAGTCCATAAAATAAAATACTGCCGTGTTCCTATTATAACACAAAATAACCCCCATAAACATATATATATATAAATAAAACCTTAATCCAACAAACAATCAGTTAACATGCACATTCATGCCCTACTACCACCATTCCCAATAATACTACCCCAACTCGGGCAAACCCCAAACATGGTGACACACACATTACTTGAATTTTTTTTTTTTTTTTTTAAACAAGGGCATTTGATATAGCAGTTCTGCACAAGAAACATATTAACTACGTAGCCCGGGCAATTACATTTAACCCAGCTCATTGCCCCTTGCTACCATACAGTCTCAATGGAGAGGTTACCCCCCAGGGGACTCTTCTGGCGGGTCCCATCCAGAGCTCCTTTGTCTCTTCGCCCCTGGAGATGAGCCATGTCGGAGCCCCGACACTTCCTTCTTCCCGATGGCACGCCGCAGTTCATTGGGGTGTCTCCATGAGTCCTCTGACAGCCGAAGGTACCACTCCTCCCAAACAGCTACCACCTTCAGCCGCCCCTGGTCCTCCTGTCATTTCCTTTTCCCATGGACTCCTTTCAGCCGAGCCTCCTGTCTGGGTCAAACCACATCACTGACTCCCAAAGGAGCTCGACTCGGTTTCCAATGTCCACAATCTCTCAACCAGGCCTCCTCACTGGGTCGTGCCACACCAGCGACCCTCCGCGAAGCCCGACTCAGCCTCCAGTGTTTCTGTGTGGCACGTCTGTTCCCCGTGCCAGCTGGTCCTGCCCTGCTCTCTTTCATTTTGAACACTGGTGAAGCCGTCGCAGCCCCTTGCTTCTCGGTATCTCCAGGCTGACCTCTGGAAGCAGAGGGATCCGTCCTCACAGCTCCACCCACCATCACGGGCGTTCCACCATGCCACCCAGTTCCCTCACCTAGGGTAACTTGGGCCCTGGCACCAGAACCCACCCGCGATGACCCTGGGTGGTATGGGTCCTGTCCATCTCCCAGAATACTAGGCCATGTATCATCCCAAACCACATCTTCCACCACTTGCGGAATCTGCTGGTCCCACAAACCACGGCCCGACCACTCCTCTCCGCTGCCACTGGTAATTGAGAAGCCCAGTCCATATAAAAGGTCGCAGCCCATCATGTTTGACCCACTCGCGGTCACCACGCACTGCAGGCTGGACACCACTGCTGACTTGTATCTTGCCGTCAGCTCCAGCAAACCCACGATGGACAGTCTTATTACCGCCATACCCACATAATGGCGTGGACAGACCTCTCACATGATGGTAGGGGAAAAAACTCCTCACAGTATGTCAGTTCAACATGGACCTCACTGCGCCCATATCCACCAACAATGGCACTACCTCGCCTTCCAACATAACTGTTAAATACGTACGGCCTTCTGTGCTCGGGGAGATGGTGTGGATAACCGTAGGAGTCGTGGCGGGGGAATCCACTTCACGTCGTTGTTCCCCTCGTTCAAATTTTTTACAGACCCTGGTGAAATGATTTAGGAGTCCACACTTGCCACAGCATTTACCTTTTGCCAGACACTCTCTCTCCTTGTATTGGTGCTTGGTAGACCTGTAGCCAAAACACTTTGGCGATCCCGGGGCTGACCTAATTTTCATAGCGGTAACGTATTCCTCTCTGTCTTCCACACTGTCATCGCTATCCAGATCCACAGCCTGCGCTGCTGATTGTGAGTCAGGTTGTCCCAACACTGTTCTCTCACCGAGGTCCCGTGACAGTTTATCTGCTGCTTCAAACTGTTGGGCTATCTCCACAGCCTTGGCCAACGTCAACTCACCGGAATGTGTAAGGAGTCGATCATGCCACTGCACACAGCATGTGCTCCGCCAACTGATTGCGGATCATGTCCTCTTCCAAGGTCCCAGACTGGCAACACCCAGCCAGTTGGCACAGGTCAGCAACATACCACTCCACCGACTCTCCAGTCCACTGTTTTTTTTTTGTTTGTTTTTTTTTTGTTTTTTTTTTTGTTACTTATTTGTACCCGTAGGTAGACTTGGTTTGCAGTCTGGTGACAAGCCACCGGCTGCCGGTCACTGCGTGCGCGAGCGCCCTAAACCTACATGTTTTTTGGTATGCTGGAGGAAACCGGAGAAATCCCGGAGTAAACCCACGCAACACGGGGAGAACATGCAAACTCCACACAGCTCACTGTTGGTCGGGGGCTGGGATTGAACCCACGACCTCATGATCCCCGCGATCCCCCGGCCGAGGGTAAAACTGTGCTGCCACAGTGCTAAACCACTGCGCCACCGTGCAGCCCTCCGACAGCCCTGTTGGCGCTGTCGGAGCGGGATCATCCGGATGATGACGTTCTCAGGGGCGCGAAAGTAGCATGCCATTAGCCCAACCACATCCTCAAAACTGTCGCTCACTCCCAATGTGCTGAGAATGCACTGTCCCTCCATGCCAAGATTATGGACCAATATTGCCTGTGCATGCAATTTCTCTAGTTTGCCAAGGTTCAGTGCCACCAGATAATTCTCGAATGCGGCAAACCACCTCTCCCACGGCACCAGCGGCTTGCGGGGAAGCTCCAGAAACAGCCGAATACCCGAAATACCTTTATCCATGTTTTTATCCTCGTCGCCAAATGTTATGTCCATAACCAGTGTTCCAATAACAAGGCTGGAGGTGCAATAGAACTTGGCTTTATTATGTGACTCACAGATACGCAAGGTGCTCCTATACAGACAGAGGCGAAGGTCAAAAGAGACGGTGCATCTTCCGCATCAGCCCTTTATAGTCAGGGTGGCGGCAGAAACGGAAAGTTGGAGCCACCACCCACATCACACAATAATACGTCTTTTAATACATAACACACTATATTCACAGCCTCTTCACAGTGATAGCTGAGCAGCGTAACCTTACGCACAACAAGTTAGTCCCAGCACAGTACATTCACATGACATCTCCCCTCTTTTCAGTTGAAAACATAACACATGCAAATATTTTCTTACACTGTCTCTTCATGTAACTTGACAAGATGACAGATTATCTCTGTCATAACTCACGGCTGACAACATTTTCTAATGTAACACTTTGGAAATAAGCTTATCTTGTGGAAGATGAAAGCAGGCGGGACAGCAAGCTGGACGACACATGAACTTTATTTTACCTCCACCACAGAAAACAGAATAACTCCCGGGGTCTCTGGATGCTCACCTTTATACCTCTTTATTCCCGCCTTTGAGACCCAGGGATAAAAGGCATTACACACAGTACACAAAGCATGTGGTCCGGTCGAAGCACCCTCCTGGTGAGGTGTGTGGGAGGGAACGTTGGTCTGTGGAGGGGGAGAGGGTGGGGAGGGAACAAGGTTAGTTTCGCAAGTACAATTCTCTGCCGGGGGAACACCAACTTGCAGAACCCCCGTAGGTGGGCATCGATGGCGGGGAGCTTGAGCCAACACCACCAGTTCATCTGCCAACACATAAGCGGGCTTCAGCCTGTCAATGCAGATGGTTTCCTTACGCCCCCCACCCCCCAAGTCTAACACAAAATGCTTTGCCCCAGTTTCCAGCACTCTGAACTGACCATCATACAATGGAGGCAGCAGGGTTCTGTGTGCATCGTGCCTGACAGAAATGAACTTGGCACTCTGTAAGCTCTTTTGGACCAATGATGCACCGGGCCCGGCACGTTAGCAGCCCCTGTACTGTAAAAAAAATTGTGTGGGTGGCTTGGTCCCAGGTGCAGGGTTTTCCAGTAAAAATTCCCCGGGGATCCGCAATGGCTGAGAAAAAATGAGTTCTGCCGGGGAGGCTGCTACATCTTCCTTATGCACAGAGTGCAACCCTAATAGGACCCAGGGCAGGCGGTCGATCCAATTTGCATCCATGAGTGAGGCTCTGAGCACTGCTTTAAACGACCTATGAAAACATTCGCATAACCCATTAGCCTTAGGGTTGTACGCGGTGGTGCGGTGGATTTTGTCCCCCAGGCTCTCAACCGTCGTGGACCAGAGTTCCAAAATGAATTTCGGACCCCTGTCAGAAATCATGTCCGACGGGGATCCGAACTGTGCAACCCAAGACGACAAAAAAGCACGAGCAACCTCAGCGGATGTGGTGGAAGCCAGCGGGACCACTTAAGGCCAACACATGGTGCAGTCCACGATTGTCAAAAGGTGTGTGAAACCTTGCGACGGTGGAAGGGGGCCCACCAAATCCACGTGGACATGGTCAAACCTCCTGGCCGGAATTTGACAGGGCTCAAGGGGGCCTTTGGTGTGTTTGTGCACTTTGGCCTGCTGGCACACAATGGATGCTGCAGTACATTCTTTCACATCCCTGCTTAGATGAGGCCAGACAAATTTTGCCACCACCAGTTTAACTGAGGCACGCACGCTGGGATGTGATAGGGAGTGGACGGACTCAAAAATGAGGCGGCGCCAAGAGCTTGGAACCACCGGGTGTGGGCGATCTGTGGAGATGTTGCAGTGCAAGGGGGGCAACCTTCTTGCACCACCCTGCTCTTCAGTTTCAACCCAGTAGACGCAGACTGGAGCGCACAAATGTCTGCATCCCCAGCTTGCTCCGCGGCCATGGCAGAGAAATCTATTCCCACATAGACCAGGGAGACTAACGTGTGTGACAGGCAGTCAGCCACAACATTAAGCTTATCAGCTACGTGTTGAATGTCCGTCGTGAATTCCGAGATCGCGGCCAAATGTCATTGCTGCCTAGCCGACCACGGTTCCGAGACTTTGGACATTGCGTACATTAGTGGTTTATGCTCAACAAACGTGGTGAACTCACGCCTCTCCAGCCAAAACTGGAAACGGCGCATTGCCAGGTGGCGAGCCAACAACTCTCAGTCAAACGTATCGTATTTGCGTTTGTCGTCGCACAAGGCACAGCTGAAAAACACGAGTGGCTGCCACAAACCGGGGACATGCTGCTCCACCACTGTCCCTATGGCAATGTCAGACACATCTGTGGTGAGTGCAATCCATGCTGGTGGGGTGGGCTAGCAAAGCCACGTTAGTGAGCGCTGTTTTGGCGTTTGTGAAAGCCTGGAGTCACTCAGGGGTCCAGTCGATGTTTTCCGTGGGCTTCTCTTTTTTTAGCGCACCATACAGCGGTTGCAGCAGCTGAGCTGTCCGGGGGAGGAAACGGTTGTAAAAATTGACCATTCCCAAAAATTCCTGCAGTGCCCTCACAGTCTGTGGATGCAGAAAATCTGACACAGTGCGCACTTTATCTGGCAGCAGAATTGCACCCCTCGGCGAAATGCAGTGGCCCAAAAAATCAATCACCGGCACCCGAACTGGCACTTTGCTGGGTTAACGATAAGCCTGTGCCCGTCCAACTACTGGAAAACTTATTTGAGATGGGCGAGGTGCTCCTCCTCCGATGCACTAGCCACCAAAATGTCGCCTAAGTAGACAAAAACGAAGGGGAAGTCGCGGAGCACCATGTCCATCATTCTCTGGAAGGTTTGCGCCACATCCTTTAACCCGAATGGCATGCGTAAAAACTCAAAAAGGCCAAAAGGAGTTATTACAGCTGTTTTGGTAACGTCCTTCGCACGCCTAGTGGTAACCACAGACCAGGTCCACTTTTGAAAAAACACGCGTCCCGGCCAGATGCACGGAAAAATCCTGGATGTGCGGGATGGGATACCGGTCATGTTCCGTGGTATTATTCAAGCACCGGAAATCGCCGCACAGTCACCACGACCCATCGGCCTTGGGCACCATGTGTAGCAGAGATGCCCACGGGCTGTTGGAGCGCCTAACGATGCCTAGTTGCTCTAAGTTAGCAAACTCCTCGTGCGTGCTGGCTAGTTTAACCGTGTCAAGGCACCGAGGGTGCGCAAACACCAGCGGACCTTTCGTTGTTATGAAATGCTCAACCCCGTGTTTGGGTACCGTAACAGAAAAAGTGGGAACTGTGAGTGCTGTGAACTGTGAAAGCAAATGCTGGTACTTACCCCCTGGAGCTACAAAGTTAGCATGTGCTGTTGGCAAAACTCCCCAAGCTGTGAAGGGCAAGGAGGAAAAAGAGACAGCGTCCACTAAACATCTGTTGGCAACATCAACTAACAATCCATAAGCACACAAAAAATCAGCACCTAAAATGGGGACAGAACATGCAGTTACCACAAAGTCCCACTGGTAATTGCATCTGTGCAAGCATACCATCAATGTCCTTTCGCCAAACATCCTGATGTTGGATTCGTTGGTGGCCGTAAGCTCGGGGCCGCTGCCTTCTGCTGACCTGTCCGCGCTGACTGGCAGAATGAGGTTCTTCTGGGAGCCCGAGTCTACCAAGAAGTGTCTCCCAGAACATGTGACCGTGATGAAAAGCAGCTTGTTCCTGTTGTCAGTGGCCTCAGCTGCTACAGACTGCTGGTCGTGCCGTTTCCCAGCTTCTTGAATTGGCACGGCGGCAGACAAGGTTGGTCATTTGAGCCAAAATGGCGGTGATAGAAACAGAGCGTCCTGTTACTGCATCTCTTGGCATCCATCCCAGCCATCACCAACGGCTCCCCAGCCTTGCTGGAGTCCTTCATGGATGCTGGTGTCATTGCATGCACGCTGAGGGCTCTGTTCGCCAGGATGATGCGGCCTGCTTCTTGCGTCGTTGTGTGGTAGTTCTTGGTCGCCAGCAGCGGTGAATTGGCAAGGATCACCCTCGCTGTAGCTGGTAGGTTCCTGAGGAAGAGGTGGGCGAACAGGAAGGAGCCATCGTCCTTCCCCATCAGCGATAACATGTTCTCCATCAGGTCCACAGCTGATCTGTCACCCAACTCTGAGCGCGTGAGGAGTTTTCTGCTCTCTCACTGACCGAAAGTGTGTAACATTGGCGCAGCATCTGCTTGAGCGCGTCGTATATCCCCTGGGCTGGCGGCTCCTGGAGAAGGCTTGTTACTTGCTTTGTGGCGCACACATCCAGTGCAATGACCACATGATAATATTTAGTGTCGTCCATGGAGATCCCGCGGAGTGTGAACTGGGCTTCCACATGTAAAAACCAAGCAGTCGGATTGTGGAGCCAAAAGTCCGGGAGCCTGACTGTGACGGAGCACGCCGAGCTGGTGTTCTCCCTCTGGGTTGCCTCCGAGGAGGTGCTCGGCCCATTCTCCATTGCACGTATTAGGGTCACCACTGTGGAAGATGAAAGCAGGCGGGACAGCAAGCTGGACGACACATAAACTTTAATTCACCTCCAACACAGAAAACAGAATATCTTCCGGGGTCTTTGGGCACTCTCCTTTATACCTCTTTATTCCCATCTTTGAGACCCAGGGATAAAAGACATTACACACAGTACACAAAGCATGTCTGGTACATTAACATACAGGACACAAAGCCTTGCTTATCACCATCTCTCACGCTCTGGCGAACTCCGGTGTGACTCCTGTCACCCCGGGGGTCGACTACTCCCTTCTGTTACCTCTAAGACCCCCCAGTGCCACAGTGCGTCTTCCTTTTTCCTCATTCAGTCCTTTTATCCCCCCCCCCCCCCCGATGATCTCCGGTTCTGGGTGAAGAAGGAGAAACCCCCTACTAAGTGCCAACACAATCTATAGCATTCAAATCCTGAAAAGCAATATAACCAATTAACTGCAGATGATAACAATTATGACAGTTTCTCTCTCTCTTTTTTTCTCTGACACATCTGGGAATTATTATTTCCCTTTTCCACATTTGTAAACAATAAAATCTTTTAATCTCTCAGGCTGACAGATGACTCTTCCTTTTGAGGTCACCTGAGCCTGAACTGGGAGGGGTTCCACAGGTTCTGGTGGAACAGTGACCCTGTTTACATGGTCACGAGTAAACCAATTACTGGAATATAACTGATAAAGGTAATAAATGGATTATGATGTTTACAAGCACCAAGTAAATGGTTTATTAGGCAAATAAACTAGGTATGTTAATCCATTTTCTCATATAATGGCCGTATAATCTCATAATGGCCTGACAAAGGTGATCGGATTACTCTGTTTATATAACAGTTTGAATAATCAGGTAACTCCAGAAAGCTGATTATAATTGGTTTACTCATGACCATGTAAACGGGGTCATTGTCTCTGACAGGTGAGTTTGGCAGTGAGGACAGGGGTGGTGATGGGTGCTCACGCTCAGTCTCACCCGCTTGTTGAGTAAAGGGGAAATTTGAGCGCATGTGTCACCTGTTGCTTCGCAGGGTTCCACTGTCCATCTGGATGAGGTAGGAACGTGGAGCTGAGTGAAGCCGTTGAACTGTCCCTCCTTTTGTCCAGCCTGACTCCCCATCAAGTTTCACCAACACCTCTCTTCCCCCATACTGAGAGGTGGAAGTGATCTGGCACCATGACCTCTGTTACAGGCACGCCTGTAGCCTGCTTTTGCTTTTGCATCAGCTTTGCACACTTTTGTGAAATCTGGCCATTTTGGAGACAGAATTTTATCAATTGTGGTCACTGTTGTCTTGATCTGTCGTCCCAGCATTAGTTGTGCAGGACTTGCACCTGTGGCTGTTAGTGGCGTGGCTCTGTAGCTCATAAGAACCAGGAATGGATCTGCTTGTCAAAGAATCCTTTTCGCTGTTTGTATGGCTCTCTCAGCCTTCCAATTAGACTGAGGGTAGTGGGGACTGGGTATGATATGTTTAAAGTCATAAGCCACAGAGAAGCTTTTTAACTCCTTATTTGAAAATTGTGTTCCATTTTCTCTATGGAGCTCATCCGGACACCCCCACCTGGCAAATATGTTTTTCAGTCGCGCACAGGTGGTCTCGCTTCTCAAGTCAGGTAGGTAGGCTATTTTTAAATAGTGAGAAAAGTAGTCTATGACAATCAAATAGTTCTCTTTTGTGTACTCACAAATATCGGCCCCAATCTTTTGTCATGGTCTCTGTGGAAGTGGTGTAGTCATCAGAGGCTCTTTCCCCTGAGTCAGTCTGCACTGCATGCATTCAGGACATTTAGTCACAAGCTCTTGAATCTCACTGATAGATTATTTTTCAGCATAATTAATCTGAGTCAAAAACCAGGCAGAATACTTAAATGTAGGTAGATTTATTTCCTCATGGCCAATGAGGGAGAAGTACAGACGCAGCCCAAGTCTGACCATCCGTACTCCTAAATCAAACCTGAATCAAACATGCATTGCTCAGAGTTTTTAAAGCTGTTGTTATCAATGGTAAAATGGAAGATTAATGTCCAGCAAGATGTACAGTCTTGTCCTTAAGAGTCCACGAAGCGCATAGTCCTTATCAAATGCCCACGAACCACACAGTCCTTATCTTCTTTTACCCACAGGAAACAGAGAGATAAATACACTCTCAGTCGCACGGAACTCGACAAGATGAATTGAAAACAGCTGTGTCTTAGCAAATATCTGAACACTCACACCACATTCACTCACAAACTGGACATTCTTATTACAACTATGTGAAAAGACATGGAGTAATATAAGAATAAAATAACAATAATATGGAATTTTTCTATCACTCACCTTCTAGTCCAGGCCACCACATGCTCATGCATGCTCTTTCTCTCTGCATTTTGTGATGCCCTGATGTCCATCATGTATATGTTGGAGGTATGTCACCTCTCATACTGTATGGAATGACAATATGATCTCCATACAAGAGTAGTCTTTTTGATGTTGACAGACTGTCTCCCCACTGATGATATGCTTTAGCTTTCATGGGAATGTTATTCACATGTTTTGGCCAGCCCTGGGTCACCAATCTGCTCACTACCTGCAGCTCATGGTTTGTGCTCGTCTCCTGCTTGATCCATTCTAGTTTGTAGGGTGATACAGGCCATGCAGTGTGGGCTGCATCTTCATACACTGAAACATCACATATTCATTCTGATACTTCACAGTGGTTCACAGGTAGTGGCTGCCTGGATAATGTGTCTGCCACAGTTAGGGTTTTTCCTGGCACATATTCTGTGATGGGGTTAAAACGCATCAATCGCATGAGTAGACACTGGCACCTCAGGGGAACTGCATCAAGGTCTTTATTATTAATTAGGGGAACCAAGGGTTTGTGGTCAGTATGTACTGTGAATGTGTCAAGTCCATACAGGTAGATAGAAAACTTTTCACAGACTCAAACTACAGCTAGATTCTCTTTTTCTATCTGTGCGTAACGCTTTTCACAATCAGTCAGTGTTCTTGAGCAAAATGCTACTGGTTTCAGTGCTTCTGGGTGTCGCTGTAGCAACAAAGCACCCAGTCCAAAGCTGCTTGCATCTGCACTCACTATGGTTGGTTGGTTTACATTGTGGAGGAAGAAATCAGACGAGGCATTGAGCTGACGACACAGAACTTTATTCTTCTCCAACAGATACAAACAGACTGCCTTGGGTCTCAAGGCGACCACTATTAAACTCTTTATTCCCACCTTTGGGACCCCAGGTGTGAAACATTAACATATGGGACACAAAACATGTACACACATCAACATACAGTACACAGAGCATAACTTATTACCATACTTTTGCGCCCCGGTGACATCAGGTGTGAACCCTGTCACAGCGGGGGCAAAGGCATCTCTTGTCTAGTCTAAAACCCCCTAGCGCTACGGCGCCCCTCGTTGTCTCCGCTCCTCTCTTCACTATTACCATTTCTCATCTCCCTCTCCCCCCCAACCTCAAGCCCTGGGTGGAATGCCACCTGTTATCTCGTCACCACAACATCATAATATGCTAGAGTGGGTGCAGTTGAAATGAGTTGCTTTACCTTTTGAAGGCATTCATTTGTGCTGTGTCCCACGTCCACATGATTTTGTCTTTCAGCAGATCATTCAAAGGTTGTATTACTTCAGACAGGTTGGGCATGTATCTTCCCAGGTAGTGAACCATGCCTAAGAATCATTGAAGTGAGGGAACATCTTCTGATGGTTGTAGTTCTGTGATGGCACTGATCTTTGAGGTGTCTGGGCATATGCCGTCTTTGTCGATGCAGTGCCCCAAGTAGTCCAACTGTTTCTGGTGCAGGTGGCACTTTCTGTCGTTAAGCTTTAGACCAGCAATCTCTAAAATCTGTAAAACATTCTTTAGCCTTTTGTCATGCTCACCTTCATCTTTGTTGTGGACTAAGATGTCATTCATATAAATTTCAACCCCCTCTTGGTCTTTAAACAGAAGCAATATTTTTCTCTGAAATATTTCTGGCGCATTGGTGATACCAAAAGGTAGTCTTTTGAAGTAGTATCTGCCAAAGTGTGTTGTTATAAATGTTGTTAGCTTGGCTGTCTCTGTTTCTAGAGGAATTTGCTAAAATCTGCTCACTGAGTCAAGAAGGGAGAACACATACGACTCTGCCACCCATGGTAGCATCTCATCTACTGTGGGTGGGATGAACCTCTCCCTTTTTATGGCCATATTCATATCATAGTCTTTTTAGATCAACAGAGATCCTCACATCTCCTGTTTTCTTTGGTACTGGTAACATGGGAGCACACAACTTTGCTGGTTATTTAACCTCCTCAATAACACCACATTTCAAAATCCTCTCTAGTTCAGCTTTAACCTTTGGGAGCAAGGGTGCAGGCACTCTCTTTGTTGTGTTAACAATGAAAGGTACAGCACCTTTTTTATATTTTAACAGGCTTTATCTTCAGAAGCCCCAAATTCAAGCTGAATGTGCTCTGGATTTCATCCACTCTTTTTACAAGCCCCATTCCTACTGCCACATTTCTGCCCAACAGGTTGCTGCAATTTGCATTTTTAATCACGTGTACTTTAAACTTGTATAGCTGCTTTTTTTTTTTGCTGGGACTTCCGGAAAGATGGCGGAGAGACATAACGCTTAAACAGAGAGCTCTCCCTAGCCGGATTAAAAATCATCGGTAAATGGCCAACTCGACATAAGCGGATCAATAAACTAAGGGATGAAAACACGAAGGAGCCGGGCACAAGGACAAAAGCAGAGTAAAATTAAAGAATTCCTCTTCAACAACGCAGGAGAAACCGCTGAACACGGGGCCCAAAAAAACGAGGTGACCGCAGCAGAGAAAATGGAAGACACAAAACTCGATACCATGAACACTGGCATCGCCAGTTTGGGTAAAGAGTTGAGAGACTTCAAACGGCAGCTACAACAGGATTTAGCGGCTCTTAAGGAGGAGCTGAAAAAAGAGATTAAGGAAGAAATTATGGGCCTCCGAAGAGAAATGGAGCGCAAGCTAGCAGAAAACATGGAGGAGCTGCGCTCCCAGCGGGCGTGTATGACAGAAGCGCAGGCCCGAATATCAGAGCTGGAAGATTGGAATAGCGAGGCAAGCGAACAGCTGCAGACCCTGACGGCACAAATGCAGAGGATGCAGGAGAAAGTAACCGACTTGGAGAGCAGGTCCAGACGGGGCAATATACGCATCTTCGGGATCCCGGAGGGCATTGAAGGCAACTCGATGACGAAATTCATGGATCAGTTCTTAAAAAAAGAGCTGGAACTGCCCAGCGAAGCGGATCTGCAGATTCAACGAGCGCACAGAGCCTCGGCACAGAACCCGAACCCACGCTCTACACCCAGGTCAGTTGTGGTAAACTTTCTGAAATATGATGTAAAGGAAAGAATCCTGACACGAGCGTGGAAAAAAAAGATACGAATCGGCGACAAGCAGATATTCTTTGATCATGACTACCCGGCGGAAATTGTGCAGCAGCGGAAGAAATATGCCAACATTAAAAAAACGCTGAAAGAAAAAAAAATTAGATTCCAAACGCCGCTAACGAAGATGAGGATTCATTGGGAGAACGGCGTAAGAACCTACAACACAGCCAGAGAGGCAGCGCAGGACATGATGGAGCGGGGCCTTGAGGTGTACGTGCCAGAGGAAACGGTAGGAGCAGCGGAGGCCCTGAACGCATCACGACAGACGGAGTGGAGGCGAGTGAACGGCAAAAGACGGGGGGAGACGTGGCGCAGCGGGCCCAGGAAAGACTACAAGGCTTTCAACTGAAAGCCTAGATTATAACAAAGATTAAGAAAGACACAGAAGAAATGAAGGCCAAGAAGACAAGGTAAAAGAGAAACAGACGGCTAGGAGAGGTTTAAGTGATATTTGTTGGACATTTCTAGACTAATGACTATTTCTTGGATAGTAAATACAGGTCTAGGGAGGGCCCTTCACTCTGTGAAGACAAACCCCCCACCCACCAACAGGGACCAGTGGGCAGAAGAAAGGCCCAAAGTACGGAGGTCGAGATTTTTTAATGTGTTTTTATATAAATATGTGTTATTTTTGTTGTTAAAGGGGCTAGGAGCACAAGTTAAAAAAATGGAAAAACATGATTATGGGTAAAAATCTTAAGATAATAACACTAAACGTGAATGGTCTGAACTCACCTGTTAAAAGGGAAAGAATAATAAGAAAATTCAAGAAAGAAAAAGCCGAAATTATATTTATGCAAGAGACACATTTGAGCAAGACAGAACATGTGAAACTAAAGAGATTTGGCTATAAGAACTCCTACTACAGTTCATTTAAGGGAGGAACTAAAAGGGGGGTTATGATACTAATCTCAAATAAAATACAATTTGAATGTGAACAGGAAATCCAGGATAAAGAAGGCAGGTATGTAATAATAAAGGGTAGCATAGATGGAATGCAGATTACATTAGTGAGCATCTATGCCCCACCAGAAAGTGACAAGGGTTTTTTTCAACATCTGTTTGATCTCATAGCAACACACAGTGAAGGAGTCCTAATTTGTGGAGGAGACTTAAATGCTGTCATGGATCATGAAGTTGATACAACAAGTGTTAAGAAGACAAAAAAACATGTAACAAAATTCATAAGAACCTCACTGGCAGAAATGGGTATGGTAGACATTTGGAGGGACCTGCACCCACTCGAAAAAGACTATACACATTATTCAGCAGTCCATAAAGTACACTCTAGAATAGATTACTTCCTTATGAATGAAGATGACAGACACAGGGTGAGAAATTGTTGGATTGGAGGGGCAGAAATATCAGATCATAATCCTATATACATGGAAATAAATTTAAACAATAGAAAACGACAAACAACATGGAAACTTAATGTAGGACTGTTAAATGATGATAAAATGAAAGAAAGAATAAAAGTAAACATAAATGAATATATCCAAGAGAATGACAATGAAGAAGTGGACCCAACAATACTATGGGATGCACTAAAAGCCGTGTTAGAGGTAAATTAATTGTTGAAACAGGAAAAGCAAATAAGACTAAACTGGAAGCGTATGAACAAAGATGTGAGAGACTGAGGGAATTAGAACATAAACATCAAAGCACAAATGACCCAAAAATATATCAAGAAATTAAAGAAGAAAAAATAAAGATAAAAGAAACACAAATGGATGAAATTGAAAGGAAAAATAGATATCTAAAGCAAAAATATTATGAAACGGGACCAAAAGCCACAAAACTGCTGGCAAAACGGTTAAGAAAACAACAAACAATGAATAATGTATATAAGATTAAAGACCCCACCACAAATAAAACCACAGTTAACCCAGAAAACATCGAAGAAATATTCCATAATTTCTACCAAGAACTATACTCGCAACCTGAAGAAACAAATACTAAAGATATTAAAAATTTCTATGCACATTGGACTTGCCATCAATAGGAAATCAACAAAATGAAAAGCTAACAGCAGAAATAACAACACAAGAGATTAGAGATGTGATTAAGTCACTTAAAAACGGTAAATCACCAGGTAGTGATGGATACCCATCTGAGTTTTATAAACTGTTTATAGAAGAACTCACGCCACAGCTTCTAAAGTCATTTAATTGGACGTTGAACAACAACAAAATACCTCCATCATGGAACGAAGCCATTATTTCAGTCATTTTAAAGCCAGGGAAAGATAGAGAACAATGCGGAAACTATAGGCCAATCTCTTTATTAAATGTGGATTATAAAATATATACAACAATTATATGTAAACGAATAAAGACATTCTTGACGGAATTGATAGAAGATGATCAAACTGGTTTCATAGAGGGACGCCAAACACATGACAATATCAGGAGAACAATACATATAATTAATCAAATACATAAAGAAAAGAAAAGCGCAGTAATAATGAGTTTAGACGCAGAAAAAGCATTTGACAGGGTTAACTGGAAATTCCTATATAGTGTGCTGGAACGCTTTGGATTTAACGAAAAATCAGTACAATGCATAAGGACGCTGTATCAAGAACCTGTGGCAAGAATCAAGATAAACGGTAGCTTAACAGACAAAGTAAATACTGTATACAAAGATCAACTAGGCAGGGATGCTGCTTATCGCCCACCTTGTTTGCTCTGTTCATAGAGCCACTGGCTCAAGCGATACGACAAAATAAGAAATTAAAAGGTGTAACAATAAAGGGGGCGGAACACAAGATTGGGCTATTTGCAGACGATATTATAGTTTACCTTGAACAACCAGATGAATCAATAATGGAAATGATGAACTTGATAGAAAATTTTGGAAAATTATCAGGATACAAGATAAACATAACAAAAACACAAATACTGACATTCCACTATAACCCTCTAAACCAGATAACTGATAAGATCAAACTAAACTGGAAACAAAAAGAAATAAAATACCTTGGAGTGAACATACCTAAAGATCTAAGCAAAATCTATAAAGCAAACTATGATAGGTTGGAACAAGAAATAAAAAAAGATATTGATAGATGGTCAATCTTAAATATGGATCTGAATTCAAAAATTGAGACAGTCAAAATCAGCATACAACCTAGATTACTTTACCTCTTCCAGGCTATACCAACAGAGATTCCAGATGCCCAATTCTCAAAGTGGGACAGGATGATATCGAGATTTGTTTGGGGAGGTAAAAAACCAAGAGTGAAATATAAAACTCTCCAGTTACCAAAAGAGAAAGGAGGCATGGGCCTACCGAGTCTAAAGGAATATTACTACTCAGCACAAATAAGATATATCATATGTTGGTGCGACGAGGGATATGAGGCAAAATGGAAAGAAATGGAAAAGGAAATTGAGGGACTCCCAGTACAAAGCATAATAGGAGATAAAGATGCATATAAGCAAATCAAACAAATAGACCAATCACTAAATTTACTTTAGAACTGTGGTATAAAATAGTACAAAAGTATAATATAAAGGAAGACATAAAACTATTGAAATGGGTAGCATTTGACAGTCAGTTTGAACCGGCAAAACAAGATAGGGGATACAAAAATCTGGTGAACAAGGGAATCACAGCATGGGGCAATATCGGAAAAAAAGATCTCGGGAGCTTTGTAAACATCAGGAGAAAATTTAAACTAGAAAGATCGGAATTCTTCAGATATCTGCAGATGAGAGACTATTATATGAAGAAGATTAGGCATAACCTCCAAACAGATGTGAGCGAGATTATACAATTCATTTTAAGCTCATATACAGGAAATAAAACAAGAATTATTTCAAAGCTATATCAGAAACTTATGGCAAACAATCATTCAAGTAACTATATAAAGGAGAAATGGGAGAAAGAGCTCAATTTAAACATAACAGAAGAAAGCTGGCAGGAAATATGGAAAACACAACACACGTCAACAAATTCAAGAACATGGAGGGAATTTGAATGGAAAAACCTGATTCGCTTTTTCATTACACCACAGATTCAAGGAAAGTATACAAATACCCAATCTATATGCTGGAGGGGATGTGGGGCTCAAAATGCAGACCACTCGCATATGCTTTGGAAATGCTGCAAAATCTCATCATTCTGGAAATCTATACATGTGACAATACAGAGGATATTAGGATATAATATACCAATGAACTGTAACTTGATGTACCTATGTGATCTTAAAAGAGACAATGTTATACAGGCTGAGGACAGATATCTAGTTAAAATCTTGTTGATTGCATGTAAAAAAACAATCACAAAAAAATGGCGATCAGAAGTTCTTCCTGACCAAGAGCAATGGACTGACATTATTGAGGACATACGTATGATGGAAAAACTAACATATCGACAAAGAATGCAAGAAGGACTATGGGGAAAAAAATGGCGGAAATGGACACACTACAAAGTGCAACAACGAGACAGATATTGAAAGAATAACCAAAGACGCTGGAAAAACCAGAAGAATTAAGAGATGGAAACTAAAAACTTGATGCTCCAACATTTGTCCGCCCCCCCCCTTTTTTTTTTTCTTCCTTTTTCTTTTTTACTCTAGCCCCTTTGTTTTTTTTAAATGTAGACTGTGATCTGAATGCAATATATATAATGAAAAATGAATAAAAATCTTAAGTTACAAAAAAAAACTTGTATAGCTGACCTTTGTACTTAGTTATGGCGGCAAATTGTCCCAAACAGTCTATTTTGCCTCCAGGACTGTCAGTCAGTTTCATTAGGCATTAACTGAGGGATGTATCTAAGCTTGTATTGTATTGGATTTCAGGCGACACCCCCCTTCATTCCCCCCACTCACCATCCTCAACAGCACAGTGTCCACTGTGGACTCCTTCAAGTTTCTGGGTACCACAATCTCCCGGAACCTGAAGTGGTCCTCCCATATTGACACTGTCCGGAAAAAGGCCCAGCAGAGGTTGTTTTTTCTGCGTCAGCTCAAGAAGTTTGATTTGCCTCAGGAGCTGCTGGTTGTCTTCTACACCGCCATCATCCAATCTGTCCTCTGCTTTTCCATCACTGTCTGGTTTGGATCTGCCACTAAACAGGACAAGACCAGACTGCAGCGGATCATTAAGTCTGCGGAGAGGATCATTGGTACCGACCTACCCCCCATAGAGAACTTATATCGGTCCATAACCAGGAAACGGGCGGGAAACATCTGTGCTGACCCATCACACCCCGGCCACAAACTGTTTGAACTTCTATCTTCTGGTCGTCGTTACAGATCACTGAAGGTCAAAACCACCCGTCACAGGAACAGTTTCTTTCCTCAAGCCATCACTCTGATGAACTCCTAACATTCACCTAGTCCTACCTGTTGCTGTACTCATGACTTTTCATCCATTATTACATTGCACATAACTCTCACACTGCTTTTTACTTCATTCACATTATATCACTGAATCTGAGTCCACATTGAAATACTGTGTGATTGTATATTTTTTCATATATTTCTGCAAAGTGTGGTTAGTCCGAGTAAATAACTGCATATATTCCTGTATATATTTGCATCCTTTTATAGAAACGTGGACAGACTGTAATTTACTGTACATACTCTGGTTGTCATTGAATCCTTATTTAAATCCTTCACCTGAACAACGAGAGCAAGTTTTTAGCCAAAGTCAAATTCCTTGTATGTGTTGTGCATACTTGGCCAATAAAGCTGATTCTGATTCTGATTTTGATTCTGATTCTGATTGTAGTTGGTTTCATCTGATATCACAGTTGTATCTGCAACTGTATCAATTTTAAAGGACACAGGAGTGTCCCTAATTTTTAGATTTACTGTCCAGGCTGTGTTGGAGTCTGCCATGCTTGTGTACTTGTCTGTTAGTTCACCCAAAAAGTGTTCTCTGGCCATCTTGCTTCACAGTTGTAAGTCAGTTTATTTTGGCTGAACAGCACATAGCAGCAAAATGTCCAGGTTTATTGCATTTTCTACACTGAGTGCTCTAAGCTGCACAGACTGCATGTGCAGGGTAGTCTTTGCCACATCTGGAGCATTTATGTATTTTACTGCCTCTGTTGCCGTGTCCTGTGTGGAAACTGCCATTATCTTGCTCGAAATAAAATGGTATCAATCAATTAATCAATCTCCTCTCTTTCCACTTCCTCCGTGCTGTCAGTGAGGATGCGGGCTGGTGTGCATGCATGTTTCCGTGTCACTTCACTGAGTCAGGTAGAGTCTTTTGCCTGCTGACTTGGCTCTTCACCTGCTCAGATTGTCTCACCATCTCCACAGCTTTGTCCAGCATCAGGTCTGCTGTTAACTGTAGTTTTTCTAACAGTTCTTTGTCTAAAATCCCGATGACTAGTTTGTCGTGGATGTTTTCTACTTTCACTGGCCCGAACTGGCACGTCTCAGCCAGCTCATAGAGCATACGGATATATTCCTCCTCTGATTCACCCGGCTTCTATGTTCAGAGGCAGAAATGAGCCCTTTCGTGGATAACATTTACTTTTGGCACCAAATAGCTGTTCAGTTTTGCCAACACGGTGTCATAATCCCCATCATCTTTGTTTTCCTCAAAGGCGAACATGTTGAAAACTTGCTCGGCCTCCTTGCCAAGAGCATATAGCAGGGTGCTAAAATGTACATCTCCATCTTCCAGGTGTAGTTTGGTTGCCATGTGGTACCTCTGAAAGCATTGGTGCCACTCTGGCCACTGCTTCGGTCGAGTAAAGTCCATATTTTCAGGAGGATTAAACTTCGCTATGGTCAGTAGGTTACTTCTGACACCATGTGTCTTTGTACAGTGGGGCAAAAAAGTATTTAGTCAGCCACCAATTGTGCAAGTTCTCCCACTTAAAAGATGAGAGAGGTCTCCAATTTTCATCATAGGTATACTTCAACTATGAGAGACAAAATGAGAAAAAAAATCCAGAAAATCCCACTGTCTGATTTTTAAAGAATTTATTTGCAAATTATGGTGGAAAATAAGTATTTGGTCACCTACAAACAAGCAAGATTTCTGGCTCTCATAGACCTGTAACTTCTTCTTTAAGAGGCTCCTCTGTCCTCCACTCGTTACCTGTATTAATGTCACCTGTTTGAACTCATTATCAGTATAAAAGACACCTGTCCACAACCTCAAACAGTCAGACTCCAAACTCCACTATGGCCAAGACCAAAGAGCTGTCAAAGGACACCAGAAACAAAATTGTAGACTTGCACCCGGCTGGGAAGACTGAATCTGCAATAGGTAAGCAGCTTGGTGTGAAAAAAATCAACTGTGGGAGCAATTATTAGAAAATGGAAGACATACAAGACCACTGATAATCTCCCTCGATCTGGGGTTCCACGCAAGATCTCACCCCGTGGGGTCAAAATGACCACGAGAACGGTGAGCAAAAATCCCAGAACCACACGGGGGGACCTAGTGAATGACCTGCTGAGAGATGGGACCAAAGTAACAAAGGCTACCATCAGTAACACACTACACCGCCAGGGACTCAAATCCTGCAGTGCCAGACGTGTCGCCCTGCTTAAGCCAGTACATGTCCAGGCCCGTCTGAAGTTTGCTAGAGAGCATTTGGATGATCCAGAAGAGGATTGGGAGAATGTCATATGGTCAAATGAAACCAAAATAGAACTTTTTGGTAAAAACTCAACTTGTCGTGTTTGGAGGAGAAAGAACACCATACCTACTGTGAAGCATGGGGGTGGAAACATCATGCTTTGGGGCTGTTTTTCTGCAAAGGGACCAGGACAACTGATCCGTGTAAAGGAAAGAATGAATGGGGCCATGTATCGTGAGATTTTGAGTGAAAACCTCCTTCCATCAGCAAGGGCATTGAAGATGAAACGTGGCTGGGTCTTTCAGCATGACAATGATCCCAAACATACCGCCCGGGCAACGAAGGAGTGGCTTCATAAGAAGCATTTCAAGGTCCTGGAGTGGCCTAGCCAGTCTCCAGATCTCAACCCCATAGAAAATCTTTGGAGGGAGTTGAAAGTCTGTGTTGCCCAGCGACAGCCCCAAAACAACACTGCTCTAGAGGAGATCTGCATGACGGAATGGGCCAAAATACCAGCAACAGTGTGTGAAAACCTTGTGAAAACTTACAGAAAACATTTGACCTCTGTCATTGCCAACAAAGGGTATATAACAAAGTATTGAGATGAACTTTTGTTATTGACCAAATACTTATTTTACCGAAGAATTTACCAATTAATTCATTAAAAATCCTTCAATGTGATTTTCTGGATTTTTTTTTTCTCATTTTGTCTCTCAGAATCAGAATCAGATTTATTGCCAAGCACATTTACAAGTAAACAAGTAAACATACGAGGAATTTGACTTGACATTGGGCGCGCACGAAAGGCGCATCCCAATGACGCGGCAGCCATGAAAGGCGCCTGTCATATAGGGGGGGTGAAGGGGGGGGGGGGATAGGGAAAAACACAATAGGAGAGAGAAAAAAGTATTGTTGATCAAAATAGAGCTCATTTTGTGACCAAAATTTTGATTACAAGAAAAAAACTTTCAAATGCACAATTAGCAGACAATAGATCACACAATGACAAAGCAGTAGTTAAGAGAGTCAGTGTATTGTGAATATATATCAGTAATTGTGTCAGTAGTGTAATGTTGAATGCAAGTGTAGGTGTGTCAATTGCTAGTGAACAGCAGAGGGCGCCTCCTGGCAGTGGATAGATGTTAAAGTCATGTGATCTAAACAGTCTAGAGTCTCTCGCTCTGCTTGCAGATGGTAAATTGTCACATGGTGCACTGTCCTTGAGCGTTCATCTGTTGAAACAATAACAACTGTGTCTTTGTTTGGGTTAGCAGGCAGAGCCGCTCCTTCCGCTTATCTTCATCAGGAGGAATGTAAACACGGGGCACCAAAGACAAGGTCAAATCAAATCAGCACAGTGCACTCAGAGAATAGAATTTTTCCTCACCCGTGCAATTCTGTGCTTTCATAATTTCCATGTGCAGGCTTAAACTTTTTTCCATGGAGAGCACAGGGCTCCAGATGTATTCCTCCACTGAATCACTGTCATTCAGTTCACCGTTTGCCGCTGCTCGTGCCCTCCCCAACTGGTCGAATTTGATGAAGGAGCTTGCCGGGTCTGCTTTGATCAGCTCTCTCACCTTCCTTCAATTTCTTTGTAATTTGAATTTTATTGGGTTTTCAATTTAGAAAATAAAACAGAAACAAACAAACAAAAAAAAAAAAACAAAAAAAAAAACAAGTATACCCAGTGAGAGGATAAAACATTCCATTTCCACCCTAATACTCTTAAGATGATTAGCTTAATCTACTACACCTATAAAGGTAAGATAGGATCCCCACTTATTATAGAAGCTGTCCATCCTGTCCAGAAGTTTATATGAAAGGCGTTCTAGTGCAGCAAGCTTGCCCAACTCCCTGAGCCATTGAGCTACGGGTGGGGCAGAGGAAGATTTCCAGTAAAAAGTGATCAACTTTCGGCCCAGCATCAAAGCAGTCTGAATCCACTCGGCATCAGAGATTGGGTCCTGAATCATTGATGGATCCCCAAGGACAAAAAGTCTCTGAGTAAATGGCACTTCTTGCTTAACAACTGTCATAATATGTCTATGGATCTGCAACCAAAAGTCCTGTATTACCGGACAACTCCAGATCATATGGATTAATGTCCCCTCCCCCTGTAGACATCTCCAGCAGCTTGAAGAGTGAATGAGATTCGCTCTCAACATTTTACGAGGTGTCCAGTAAAATCGATTCAAAATTTTAAATTGAACAAGTCTGGTTTTCAATTCCCTAGACACTTTCTTCCCATTCTTTAAAATATTTGCCCATTCAACATCAGTAAATTGTGAATTCAGATCTTTTTCCCATACGTGTTTAAGGAATGTAGAATCTTTATTTGAGCTCTTAAGGAGCATTAAATAGAAATTTGAGGCCTTAGATCTTTTGCCACAGGAACTCAAAGCCTGGATGAGCCAATCTACATCAGGAGGAGGGGTAGTTGTAGATCCAAAGATTTGACACAGCAGATGTTGAAGTTGTAAATATTTCCAAAACTGATTCTGTGGTAGTCCATACTGTGCCCGTATGCATCATCAGCATACAACATTATCTTATGGGTACTGCCATGGACCTGAATACCTGAAAAATTGCCATCTTTGCGGATAGCAACAGCTAATGGTTCTAATGCCAAAGCAAAAAGCAAGGGACTTAAAGGGGAGCCCTGGCGCGTACCCCTATAAAGTCTAAAAGACTGTGATGTAACTCGATTTGATATCACTGAAGCTCTAGGTTCATTATATAGTAATTTAATCCAAGAAAGAAACTTTGAACCAAAACCAAAAGTCTCTAGAGTTGCAAAGAGATACTGCCACTCAACCCTGTCAAATGCTTTTTCAGCATCCAGGGAGAGGGCTGCCACTGGAGAGAGGTGTGCAAGTGAGGGATCATTTTGAACTAACCATATGATATCAATAAATCGCCTAATATTGTCTGCCGCACCCCTGGAACGAATAAAACCCACCTGATCAGGATTTATAAGAGATATCATTACTTTATCTAATCTTAATGCCAAAATTTTGGAGAGAATTTTACAGTCACAGTTTATAAGACTAATTGGTCTATAATTCTTACATTCTAACGGATCTTTATTGCTTTTTAAAATAAGCGAAATGAAAGCCTCTGTTAAAGAAGGGGGCAAACGGCCTTGTTCAAAAGATTCCGCAAACATTTCTAAAAGTAAAGGAGAAAGCTCATCAACACAGGCCTTGTAAAATTCTGCAGTGAATCCGTCAGGGCCCGGTGCCTTTCCAGTCGGGAAGCTCTTAATCACTTTCACAATTTCCTCTTTAGTAATTGGGGCGTCAAGTAAGTCTATTTGTTCCTTCGTTGGGGAGGGCAAAGATAGGGATGATAAAAATGCATAGATCTCTTGAGATCCAGCCTCCATTTCAGAAGAATAAAGCGAGGTGTAAAATTCTCTGAAAGCACCATTAATTTCATTTAAGTCTGACACCAGAGTACCATCCTGTGTCCTAATAGCAGATATAGTACACTGAGCTTCTTTCATTTTAATATATCTAGCCAGCATTTTGCCAGCTTTATCCCCCTCCTCAAATTGTTTGTGCCTAAGACGAAATAGGGAAAATTCAACTTTTTGTGTTAGAATTGAATTCAGCTCATACTTAAGCTTCAGAAGGGGTGACAAATTTACTAAATTTGTGTCTTGTTTGAATGAAGTCTCTAATATAGCTATTCTCCTCTCCAAATCAATCTGTTTAGCAATGTTAGTTTTCTTTTTAAAAGATGCATATTGAATAATATGTCCCCTAATAAATGCCTTAAAGGCCTCCCAAGCAACACTGGCAGAGGGAGCAGAATCCCATTTTGTCTCAAGATATAAGGAGATCTCTGCTTTCAAAGAGGACACAAAATCTGGATTAAAAAGAAAGCTTGAATTAAGCCTCCATCTAGAATTTTTTTTCAACTGACAAGGCGGGATCATATGTAAAAAAACAGGGGCATGATCTGATAGTATTATGCTACCAATGAAGCTCGAATTTACAGAAGAAACAGAAAATTTTGACATTAAAAAATAATCAATCCTGGAAAACACATTATGAACAGTGGAATAAAAAGTGTAATCCCTTGTGGACGGATTAAAAAGCCGCCAAACATCTACCAAACCAATTGCATTGCACATGTCTTTCAATATAGAGCCAGATTTAGATGAACACTGTGAGGGGGTGCTCCGATCTAAAATGTTGTCCATGACCTGATTAAAATCCCCGCCTACTAAAATGGGATAATTACCCATTTCGCTTAATTCGTGTTCCAATTGTGCAAAAAATGCACAATCAACTATATTTGGTGCATAAACATTAGCGAGTATCATCCTATGGCCCTGAATTTCTATAAGAATTATAAGGAGTCGTCCATCATCATCACTAACCTCTTTTAGACACTTGAACTGCAAATGTTTATGAATAAGGATTGCCACCCCCCTGCTCTGGCTATTACCACAAGACGCAAACCCATGGCCCACCCAGTCCCGACAGAGTTTTTTAGATTCTGTTTTAGTGAGGTGGGTCTCTTGAAGCAACGCTACATCCACTTTTTTTGATTTAATAAACGCCAAAATTTTTTTCCTCTTAATTGGGTGGTTAAGGCCTTTAACATTCCAAGTAATGAGGTTAAGAAAGCTCTGACAATTAGCCGACATCATAAGCGGTACATATTACCATCCAAAATATCCAGCAATTCTCCACCAAAAACCCCCTCACTGGGCAAAAGACAAACACAATAAAAAATTTTAAAAAAAACAAAAAAAAATTAAATTCCTTCAATTTCTGATGCATCAGGGAACTTCACAGCCAAAAATAGAAGTCCTGAGATCATAACCAATAATGTTTCCACAGACGCATGAATTCCAATGTCCACGAGTCTCCTCGCAGGTTCCAATTCTTGGGCTCCCCCTTGGCCCGATTCTTGTTGAAAAATAGTGACAATAGCACATTTAAGCCGCTTCCAAATCCATAATTTCCGTTTAGATTAAGATTCAGCAGAAGAAGAGCGACTAAACACAGACAAAAACGCAACATTGCAAAGCTGGGAATAGGTCAGGAAGGCAGACGAGAGGAGGGAAGAAAAATGCGACTGCTCTCTCAAGGCAAGAAGAAGAAAAAAACTATACCTCATAGTTGAGGTATACCTGTGATGGAAATTGGAGACCTCTCTCATCTTTTAAGTGGGAGAACTTGCACAATTGGTGGCTGACTACTTTTTTTACCCCACTGTATATATATTTATATATTTATGTGTACGTATGTATATCCACTGCTCTTATTTATATTTTTCATATCTTCTTAATTATTGCTCTGAGTGTTGCTATCCCTGTGCTGTTGCAATCCTGGAATTTCCCCATTGTGGGACTAATAAAGGCTTATCTTATCTTATCTTTTATCTTATGTGTAAATCTAATAACTTACAAATAAACACTGGCGACTTTACTCTGACTCAATAGACTTTATTAGCTGTTCTCCAACACTGCAACTATACGGCAACTACGGCAGCCACACTCAACTGAACCAGTGTTGCCAAATGGGAAATGTTGAAGCATCATACCAGCGGCTTAATATTTTCATATTTTGAGAAAAATTATCGTACACACTCAGTTTTCATTCTGATGTGGCTCAGGACCATCTGCTTCAGAAACATATTATCACAGATCATGCATATTATGGCCTCTAACGCAGTTTTAACCAATCTAACAGATCAGTTGAAAAAAGCGCCTCTTGGAGACCAGCGCCTCTACCTGTGTGGAGTACAGGATCAGGGGCGAAAATCCCATTTCACTGTTGGGGGAGGGGGGAATAAACAGAAAAATTTGAGAGCTTAATTTTTCAGGGGGACATAAAAAAATGCCATTTTTGCTGTGTTGTCTGATACTTTCTCAAATGTCTTATATAATGGTATTAGATAATTACGTCATTGTTCCTTATTAGTCCATATCCTACCTGTCTACAGGTTTTTACATGATCAACCAGCAATACCAAAAGTTGTATTGCGTGATCGGTGTCAATTACACCATATATGATCTAACAAAACGTCTTTGCTCACCATGAACACTGGTCTGATCCCCACCACAGCAGCTTTACAAGAATTTAAAGCTCAAAATAAGTTCTAAAACCAGAAGAAATACCTTAATGAATAACTAAACTAGATAGATAGATAGATAGATAGATAGATACTTTATTTCGGACAAAAAAGTAAAACAAAAACAAAACAAATGACAAATGCAATAAAGTAACAGTATACAGTGTTCGAAAGGGAGAAGGAAGAAGTGAACACTTATTAATTCCAACTCCTCTTTTCCATAAATACACCCATGTGAATTATATACAAATTACCACATTTAAGACCCCAAGTAAACAATTAACTGTATTTTGTACATATCAACATTAACACCCATCTATCCTAACATACATTGATGTCCATACATCAAAACCAGCCTCAAACAACACAGATATACACAGTACTGTCCCACCCACCATTCCATAGTGTCCCAGAGTGAGCACAGTGAATCTTACATATAAATACTACCCTTCTAACATATATCCTTTCAGCAAATAATGTTTATACTGTGGCCGCACATGGCCAAAACATAATGAGCAGCATCTTTGATAAGAACAAAGGGCAGAGTTTCCTTGGAGATAACAGGAAGCTGTGAAATGTGATCTTTTGTATGTCAGAGACGGTTTGGAGGATCCTTTGTGTGCCAGAGACTGTGAGGGGGATGTTAAAGGATTAAGGAAGTGCATGCAATGTGATCTTTTATATGAATGCAATGTGACCTTTTGATATGTAGAAGGACCTGAGTATTTAAGTGCAGAGTTCTGTTTGAGATGTCCTCTTTTCTACTATGCTCATGTGAGAGAATGTGTAATAAACTGCCTGACACAAACTCGCCTCATCATTTACACACTCTACACTGGTGACCCAAGACGAAGCATGCAACACGAAGAGAATTCCCCGGAGCCAGCCTCATTGGGAGCCCCCAGCCAAGCGTATGCCGTTACAATCCAGCTACCAGATTTTTGGCAGCACAATCTGCGCTCCTGGTTCCACCGGGTTGAGGCGCAGTTCGTCCTCCGGGGGATATCGGTGGATGACACGAAATTCTACCATGTGGTCGCAAAGCTCGACACCCACACGGCTCAGCATGTGGGGAGCCTGCTGGATCAGCCACCAGCCAGCGACAAATACGGCGCGTTGAATGCCGCACTTATCCAGCACTACACACTCTCGGTTGAGGAGAGAGCAGAGAGACTCCTGATGCGGACCGGGTTGGGAGATTGCACGGCTATTGACCTCATGGAGAGGATGCTGAGATTGAAGGGCTCGGACGACGACCACTTCATTTTTATCCACCTTTTCCTCCGAAACCTTCCGTCAGCGACGAGAGCGGCCCTGGCCAGTTCGCCGTTGCTGGCCAAGCGGGACTACCGTGCACTGGCCCGGGAGGCACACCGGATCATCATGGCCAGCAGAGAGCTCGCAACCACGGCGGCGGCGATGGAGCTTGGCGCGATGACCGGAGATGGCAAGGAGCCACCAACGGCGGTAGCAGAACCACCGACGACGACGGCGGCGGGTGCCAAGGAACGTGGAGGAGACACCCTTTGCTTCTACCACCGCCGCTTTGCAGAGAGGGCACGCAAATGTATAGCACCGTGCCAGTTCAAGCGCTCGGGAAACACCAAGACCGGGGGGTCGGTAGCAGCTGCGGCCCTCGGGGAGGAGAACAAGCTGCTCTACTTGACGGACGCACGTTCGGGGAGGCATTTCCTCGTGGACACCGGCGCCCAGTTGAGTTTCATCATGCCGTCCTACGCTGACCGGCTGGCAGGATCCAGCGGCCCCGAGATGGCAGCAGCAAACGGCTCGGAGATTAAGACCTTTGGTGAGAGGACTCTACTCCTGTCTCTACACGGCCGCACATTTGAGTGGACTTTTGTCATAGCAGCATTGAATTTCAATATATTGGGGGCTGATTTTTTGTGCTCACATGGTTTGTTGGTTGATGTTGCTAACAGGCGCCTGGTTAATGCACTGTCTTTTGATTCTATCCCCTGTACAGCTCGAGCATCCCGGCCAACAGCACAAGCCAACGTCACAGCTGCAAGCGGTAAGTTCCACACACTGCTCACTCAGTTCCCAGCACTCATGGTCCCAACATTTTCGGCAGCCATCGCTAAACACGGGGTGGAACATTTTATTACCACCACCAGGCCGCCCGTTTTTGCAAAACCTTGGCGCTTGGACGCAGCTAAACTGGCCATAGCGCGCGAGGAGTTCGCCAACCTAGAGAGGTTGGGCATCATCAGGCGTTCAAGCAGCCCATGGGCTTCCCCGCTACACATGGTCCCTAAAGCTGACGGTTCATGGCGACCTTGCGGGGATTTCCGCAGGTTGAACAACGCCACAGCGCACGACCGCTACCCAATCCCTCACATCCAAGATTTTTCCATCCATTTGGCAGGAGCACACGTTTTTTCTAAAATAGACTTGGTCCGTGGTTACCACCAAGTCCCAGTGCGTGCTGAGGACATACCCAAAACAGCGGTGATAACTCCGTTTGGTCTATTCGAGTTTTTGCGCATGCCATTCGGGCTTAAAGGGGCTGCACAGACGTTCCAACGCATGATGGATGCGGTGCTGCGCGATCTCCCTTTCGTATTCGTCTACCTGGATGATATTTTGGTAGCCAGCGCGTCCGAAGACGAACACGAAACCCACCTCACGGCGGTTTTCCGGAGGTTGGGAGAGCACGGTTTAATAATCAGTCCAGCGAAGTGTCAGTTCGGGGTGACGCAGATTGATTTTTTGAGGCACCGCGTCACTCCCGAAGGAGCGGTTCCGCTACCTGACAAAGTGCGCGCGGTAGCAGATTTTCCCCGACCACAAACGGTCAGGGCATTACAGGAGTTTTTGGGAATGGTGAATTTTTATAACCGCTTCCTCCCCCGCGCAGCGCAGCTCATGCAACTACTGTACGCCGCGCTCAAAAAACAGAAACCCGCGAATAAGATCGAATGGTCCCCGGAGCAAGAGCGAGCGTTCTCGGAAGTCAAGTCAGCCCTGGCAAACGGTGCGTTGTTGGCACATCCAGACCCAACGGCCCACATAGCGCTCACTACTGACGTGTCAGATGTGGCCATGGGGCGGTCGTGGAGCAGCGCGTAGCCGGGGCTTGGCAGCCGCTCGCCTTTTTCAGCAGGACTTTGCACGATAGTGAACGTAAATACAGCGCGTTTGACAGGGAGTTGCTGGCTCTCCACTTTGCTATAAGCCACTTCCAGTTCTGGCTGGAAAGGCGCTGTTTCACCGCGTTCGTTGACCACAAGCCACTAACATTCGCGATGGCCAAGGTTTCAGAGCCTTGGTCGGGCCGGCAGCAGAGACAGCTGGCCGCAATCTCAGAGTTTACTACCAATATTCAGCATGTCTCGGGTAAACTGAATGTAGTGGCAGACTGCCTCTCACGCGCCGTGGCGACCCCGGTCCGCGTGGGGATAGATTACGCAGCCATGGCCGCGGAGCAGGTTAGTGACGCGGATGTGCGCGCGCTCCAGTCTGGACCAACAGGGTTAAGGCTGGAGAGCAGGGTGCTGCAAGACGCTATGCCCCCCCCCCCAATCTGCGATGTCTCCACTGGGCGACCGCGTCCCGTGGTACCGGCCGCGTGGCGCCGCCATGTTTTTGACTCGGTTCATTCTTTAGCACACCCGGGAGTGCGCGCGTCAATCAAGATGGTAGGAGAGAAATTTGTGTGGCCAAGTCTTCGCAAACAGGTGAAAGAGTGGGCAGCAGCCTGCATGGCGTGCCAACGGGCCAAAGTACACAGACACACGAGGGCTCCCTTGGAGCCGTTTCACATCCCGGCTAAGAGGTTCGACCATGTTCACGTGGACCTCATGGGCCCCCTCCCGCCATCACAGGGGTGCATGCACCTTCTGACAGTGGTGGACCGCACCACGCGATGGCCGGTGGTGGTTCCACTGGCATCAACCACAGCCGAGGAGGTAGCGTGCGCGTTTTTAACAGCATGGGTGGCGCGTTTTGGAGTCCCGTCGGACATTACGTCCAACAGAGGCCCCCAATTTGTTTCTGAACTTTGGTCAGCAATGGCCCGCAGCCTGGGTGTCACAATTCACCGCACAACCGCGTACAATCCTCAGGCTAATGGGTTATGCGAACATTTTCATAGGTCATTGAAAGCAGCTCTCAGAGTGTCACTGACGGATGCAAATTGGGTAGACAAGCTACCGTGGGTTTTATTAGGGTTGCGTTCTGCGCCTAAAGAAGACTTAGAAGCTTCCCCAGCTGAACTCGTTTTTGCGCAGCCACTTCGGCTGCCCGGGGAGTTTCTCCCGGATAATCCTGCGCCGGGCAGCTCCCCGTCTCAGCTGTTGCAGCGTAGCATTGACACAGGTACGCTGCTGGGCCCCGTTCACCACAGTTTTCGGCGTGTTTTTGTGCCTAAAATTTTGAAAAACGCGGAGTTTGTTTTTGTCAGACATGACGCGCATCACCCCCCACTGCGACCACCTTATGATGGACCTTTCAGAGTGCTGGAAACAGGGGACAAGCATTTTTTGCTAGATTTGGGGGGTAGGAGGGAAAAGGTTGGCATAAACAGACTCAAACCCGCTTTTGTGGTGGCGGACGAGCAAGTGCTGTTGGCAAGCGCCCCTCGGCGTGGAAGACCCCCACGGGGGGCTTCCCAGAGTAGAATTTCCCCAGAACACCCGCAGGGACAGACAAAAGGTTTTCACCCCCAGACAGCAGCTCCCCAGCATGACAGCGCCGCGGAGGCGATGAATCCTGGTTACAGCAGATACGGGAGAAGACTGAAGCCCAAGCAGCATGTGGATTGATGTGTAATGATTCAGCATACAGACTGTTATTCTTTTGTTCGATCCAATATGCTCGGGGGGGGGGGGGTGGCCGCACATGGCCAAAACATAATGAGCAGCATCTTTGATAAGAACAAAGGGCAGAGTTTCCTTGGAGATAACAGGAAGCTGTGAAATGTGATCTTTTGTATGTCAGAGACGGTTTGGAGGATCCTTTGTGTGCCAGAGACTGTGAGGGGGATGTTGAAGGATTAAGGAAGTGCATGCAATTTTTTTTTTTTTTTTTTGGACTTATTTTGTACCCGTAGGTAGATTTGTTCTGCAGTCCGGTGACAAGCTACCAGCTGCCGGTCGCTGCGTGCGCAAGCGCCCCTTAACTCCCTAACCTGCATGTTTTGGCATGTGGGAGGAAACCGGAGAAATCCCAGAGTAAACCCACGCAAACACGGGGAGAACATGCAAACTCCACACAGATCACTGTTGGCCGGGGGCAGGGATCGAACCCACAATCTCATGATCCCCGCGATCCCCTGGCCGAGGGTAAAACTGTGCTGCCGCGGTGCTAACCACTGCGCCACCGTGCAGCATAATGCGATCTTTTATATGAATGCAATGTGACCTTTTGATATGTAGAAGGACCTGAGTATTTAAGTGCAGAGTTCTGTTTGAGATGTCCTCTTTTCTACTATGCTCATGTGAGAGAATGTGTAATAAACTGCCTGAGACAAACTCGCCTCATCATTTACACACTCTACAATACCTCTTTTTGAATTGATTTCTGTTTGTACATAGTTTCAGTTCCGGCTCCAGACTGTTCCACAAATCCACCCCACAGACAGATATGCACATACTTTTCTTGGTTGTTCGTATCTTGGGTTTTGTAAAGTTTAAGTCTCCTCTCAAATTATAATCATTGTCTCTTTTTTTAAATATTTTTTGTGTATTAGTTGGGAGTTGATTATTTAATTGCCCTGTACATGACTTGTGCTGTCTTAAATTTAACTAAATCAATGAACTTTATGACATGTGACTTTAAAAACAACGAATTGGTATGGTCTCTATATCCTACATTATTTATTATCCTTATAGCTCTTTTTTGTAATGTGCATATTGACTGTAGGTTGGTCTTGTAGATGTTTCCCCAGACTTCTACACAGTAGTTAAGATAAGGTAGAAACAGTGAATTGTACAGTAAGAACAATGATTTATAGTCCAAGATGTATCTTGTCTTCCCCAGTATCCCTATACATTTTGCCAACTTGGCACGGATGTGACTGATGTGAGGTTTCCAGCAGATTTTATTGTCTAGCGTCACCCCCAGAAATTTATTTTCCTGTACTGTTTCTATTCTGGTATCATCTATCGTTACCATTATTTCATGATTTATTTTATAATTTCCAAACAACGTAATCTTTGTTTTTTTCAGATTTAGAGATAATTTATTTTTGTTGAAACACTGCGTTAACTTTTTCATTTCAGTTGTGACCACCTCTAAAACCTGCTGCAAATTCTCACCAGTGCAAAGGATATTTGTGTCATCCGCAAACAAAATAAATTTCAGAATTTTTGATATTTGGCATATGTCATTTATATACAAAATAAAGGGTTTGGGTCCCAAAACTGACCCCTGGGGCACACCACAAGTGATGTCCATGAAGGGTGATTTGTGCTCACCAATTTGTACAAATTGTTGTCTGTTACTTAAATAACTTTCCACCCAACTCAGTCCGACCCCTCTTATCCCAAACCTTTCCAGTTTCCTTAGTAGTATTCTGTGGTCAATGGTGTCAAAAGCTTTCTTTAAATCTATAAATACTCCTACAGCAAACTTTTTTTTATCTATACAACTAGTAATTTCTTCAATAAGTTCAATCAGTGCCAAAGATGTAGATTTATCTGCTCTAAAACCATACTGGCTGTCTGTAAGGAGGTTGTGTTTTTCAATGAAATCATCCAGTCTCTTAGTGAAGATTTTTTCAATTATTTTGGAGAATTGTGAGAGAAAAGAGACCGGCCTGTAATTTGTGAAACAATGACTGTCTCCTGTTTCGTATGGAGGTATTACTTTTGCTATTTTCATTTTGTTTGTAAATTTACTAGTTTGAAATGACAGGTTACAGATGTGGGTGAGTGGCTCAACAATTCCTTCAATTACTTTTTTCACTATTGTCATGTCAATTTCATTCCAGTCCGTTGATTTTTTGTTCTTAAATTTACTCACAGTCTCGATAATTTCCTTTTCAGTAACTGCACCCAAAAAGATTGTGTTTGGATTTCTATCTTCTATTTCATTTACAGAACCACTGTTGTTTGTTTCTGGTGTCACTATTGATGTTGCTAATTCAGGACCAATGTTTACAAAAAATTTATTGAAACCACTGACCACATCCTCCATATTATTTATCAAATTGCCATTTTCAATAAAATATTTGGGATATTTAGCATTCTTAGGTCGATTACTAATAATCCCATTGAGTACTTGCCATATTCTTCTTAAGTTATTTTTATTATCCTCTAATATTCTGTTGTAGTATTCTTTCTTACAGGTCCTCATTATATTAGTAAGCTTATTTTCATATCTTTTATATTTGATCTCAGCCTCCACCATTCTGCACTTAATGAATTGTTTATATAATGTATTCTTCTTTTTACATGCATTTATTAACCCCTTGGTGACCCAAGGAATATTTTTCTTTTGTTGTCTGTCACTGTATTGTTTTATAGGACAGTTTTTATTGTACAATGATTGAAATATTTGTAAAAAATTTATCATATGCTTTTGTGGGCTATATTAATCATATATTCCATAACCTACATATGTTGAAGCATGTGGAAATGTTTGGTAATTACATATGTAAAGCAACTTCACACCTCTGAAAGGACAAAGGCTCTCAACCGCCAAGTGAAGAACAAAGACGTTCCCAGACACTGCGGTGGAGACCGGAGGAGCTACCCTCACCCCCTGGGTGAGGAGAGGAAATACCAAGACAATGGGGGGATTAAGATAATGAGGGATGTCAGCCTTTGTTATGCATGTCTTTTGTTATGTGCAAGTATAAAGTCAGTGAGCCGGAGATATTCGGTCTCTTTTCCTTCTGCTACCTCTGCACTGAATGAGACTTGTTAGGAGAGCTGATAAATAAGCTTTGGTTTATATATCAAATCGCCTCATCATTTCAAGCTCTTCGACAGCTTTATTTATATCATTTTCATCATAACCTATCTTCCAGTCTTGTATTAACAATTCCTTTGTCAGTAAATACATAGATTCTTCGGTTCTTATTCTTTTATATTTAATATTTTTGGTATACTTTTTCTTCCTATAATCACGTTGATAGACAACAAAAACCGGCAGGTGGTCACTGATATCATTCAATAAAAGCCCACTCCTGATATTATTTTCCATAATGTTTGTGAATATGTTATCTATTAGTGTGGCACTGTGTGACGTGATTCTGCTAGGTCCGGTAATTGTTGGATGTAAGCCCATACTGTACATTGTGTTGATAAATTCTTCTGTCAAACTATGTTGTTTTGAATTCATTAGATCTATATTGAAATCCCCACAGATGAACATAACTTTGAGTTAGTTTTGCATACATTTTTTCCATCCAGTCCTTAAAGTAGAACTGAACTGAACGGCATTGAACGGCACTGGGTGATAGTACATACAATTATAAAGATAATTTATCATTGGCACCCCCTCCACAAATCCCGGAATCTTGGAGAAAATCGCGATTTTGAATTTCCCGCCCTGAAAAATCAGACAAATCCGCCGAAGCGCAGCCGGAGTTCCGCATGACGTCACGAGTGTGACCCAGTCCTCATGTTTACCATTGCGAGCACGTCGACACTGGTTGTTTTTGGTGCATTTTGTCGTGATAGTCGACTACAAAACACTTCCAACACCTGGGAAGATCTGTTCAGTGGCCAAGGAAAGCTGTCATGGCGACGAAAGAAAAGAAAGGGGGAGGAAAAGCGACCGGGAAGCGATGCGTTTCTAGATATACAGTGATCACTCACTTATCGCGTTTAATGGGGACCAGAACCGACCGCGAAAAGTGAAAAACCGCGAAGTAGCGTCCCCCCCCCCCCCAAGGGCGTCACAAGCACTATTTTGCACAAAAAGGCACAAGAGAACAGCGAAAAGTGCCACTAAGCAACACGAGCGATAAAGAACAATGAATGCGGTCTTCCTTCGCTGGGTAAAACGTCTCGGCCAATCAGCTTGCGAGGTAAAACGTCTCGGCCAATCAGCTTGCGAGATTCCCGAGCGGTGAAGAGGTGGGCAGAGAGGAGTGGAGCGGTGGTCAGAGAGGTAGATTTTGAGCTGTGCGGGCTCTCCGTGTTGATACCTGATGTTCTAATGAGAAGGCAGGGAGACTACATTAGAACATCAGGTATCAACACGGAGAGCCCGCTCTCCCCGGCTCCCCAGCCCGCTCGGGAATCTCGCAAGCTGATTGGCCGAGACGTTTTACCTCGCAAGCTGATTGGCCGAGACGTTTTATCTCGTAAGCTGATTGGCGGAGACGTTTTACCCAGCTTCGCTCCCTGCCGAGCGCCTATACCCAGCGAAGGAAGACCGCATTAAATGCGATAAGTGAGGGATAACTGTAATAAGTTGGAAAAATGCTGATGTTTTTTTTTTCCCTTTCTTTTTTATTGTTAATTTTCCTTATCCTGACACCCCAAACATGCCAAAGTAAAGACTCACCATTCTGTATTCAATAAGCGACTCTCCTCCCCATCACTGCTGCGGTCTGAGTCGGTGCTGGAATCCCCCTAAAATTCTGGCTCTAATCTGTACGGTTCGATGCCTCCCTCGCTCTCTTCCTGTTCACTTGACACTCCTGCATCCTTCTCTGTCTTGTCACCGATCCTGAATGCCTCTTCACTCTGAAAACTCTGGTGTTCTTGACTGCTGGAACTGCTATCATCTGCCATTGTTGTTTTGATAAGGGTCACACTCGTGACGTCACGCAGCGTCATCTGCACTACTTCCGGTTTGTTTGGCACTGCCAGCCAGAGGCAAAAGTTTATCGGCTTATAGCTTGGCCATCGCACGGCCTAAAAATTTCTTTTATGTGTTGAAAAATACAATAGGTAATAAGGAATTAATCTGCTTTTCTACTTTTTTGGCAAAAAGGTGAGTTCAGTTCTACTTTAAATAAGTCAATGTTTGATCCAGGTGTTCTATATACACAGCTCACTACTATATTCTTCACATTGTCCAGACAGATTTCTATTGTAATACATTCAAATAAATCATCCACCGTTACTGACAGATTTTCAGCAACCTTGTATTGCAAGCTCTTGTCAACATAAATTGCAACTCCCCCTCCTTTTTTTCACTTTTCTATTTATATAATTTAATTCATAGCCATCCATGGTAAAATCCACTCCTTTCTCTTCACTGAGCCACGTCTCTGATATTGCCACAATATTGAATGGCTCGTTAAACTGATGTAAATAATCTTTGATGTTATTAAAGTTGGCATTGAGACTTCTGCTGTTGAAGTAGATCATAGAAATATTGAAATCAGATGTGACCATTGTGTTAAACTGTTCATCCGTGTAATAACTACAGTTATTATTGATGGAGCTAAATAAATTATTATCAGGGTCTATGTTATATTCTATGTCCTGTGGGTTGTGATCCGTATATTCAAAAAATTTCAGTTCCTGTTGTTCCTGTTTGTTGATCTTTTGTTTCATGTTATTAAATGTCTTGTTGCAGATGAGTATATCCTTTCATCTAACTACATCAAACTATCCTTCAAAAATATGTATTTATTAACAAGCAACAATGAAACAAAATCTCAATATGTCTAAAAACTAGGGCGGTCAAACAATAACATTTTTTAATCTAATTAATCATAGTGATACTGTGGATTAATTTACAGTAATCATGATTAATACCCATCCATTATTACTTATGTTTCTTTTTGTGGAGGCAAAAAGACTCATGACTGAAGAAATGAACAAATATAGACAAAAATGCATCAAAATAAACAAAATAAGCAAAGAAAGAAAGAACAAACACAATTGGCAGCAAAATCTAGAAAAAAAAATAAACAAAAATACCCAGACTTTATGGGCAAAAGTGTATTTGAACCACTTTTGTACAACGAAAAATGCTGAAAATATTACTCTATCATACAAAATGTATTATTTACAATATAAACAGAAATGTCCCACTCCTTTTTTTTTATCCTGATGATTTTTCATCATCATTGATGCCAGATAAGAAAACAGTTTGTGTCTGCAATGAGGGAATGTGCACTTAAACACATCCTCCTAACTATCTAAAGGGTCACTGATGCATTTCTGTTACATTTGCAATATTTTACTTATTTATTTGGCTGATTTTCATATAGTAGCAATTGTACAGGAAATGGGTGAAGTATCTTGAGTAAATGCACTCTTTGGCTCCTAACTGAGGGGGGGGGGAACTATCTTGCACACTCTTTGGAACGCCATATCAGAATCAGAATCAGAATCAGATTTATTGCCATTGTTCATGTAGTACACAAACTAGGAATTTGTCTCGGTGCAATGCTGCAACATTAAACATGATAAAATAAAAGAAATAAAAAACTATACATCCAATAAATTGTAGAATAAGAATGAGTAATACTAGTCAAAGCAGTTTTTAAATATATTAGCGAGCAGCAGATATTGTGGAGTACCACATAGTGCAGTCGGTAATGCAAAAAGAAAACAGTGATGATTGACATGAGTCTGGTTGAGCTGCTGTACATAGTGCACGAGAGTCAATAAGTCACTTAGTGTTCAGCAGTCTGATGGCAGAGGGGAAGAAGCTGTTCATGTGACGGGAGGTTTTAGTCTGAATGGACCGAAGTCTTCTACCTGAGGGGAGGGGGGCAAACAGTACGTGGCCAGGGTGTGAAGGATCAGCTATGATCCAGCCTGCACGCCTCCGGGTCCTGGAGATGTACAGGTCCTGGAGAGATGGGAGCTTGCAGCCAATCACCTTCTCAGCAGCGCGCACGACGTGCTGCAGCCTTAGTCTGTCCCTGGCAGTGGCTCCTGCGTACCACACGGTTATGGAGGTGATGAGGATGGACTCGATGATGGCCGTGTAGAACTGCACTAACGTCTTCACAACAAACTGGTGTCCCGCTCTCTAAACAAAAGAACTAAATGTTTTTCTTCTCGTGTCACTGGATCCAACAAACTCCTGGCAGATCATTTTTATGTCCAGCTTGTCCAGTCTCTCCTTATGGACATTACAGACAACCACATTGTTCAGTCTGTCTTGGACCATAGTAGCCCAAAGCCAACTCTTAAGTCTGCGCAGAGCACTAATAACTCCTCACAACTTCACATGAAGACACTGGCACTAACAACAAGATTGTGATGAGTACCTCCACTTGATCAGACAACCCCCTCACCTCCACTAGCAGCACCCTGAGAATCTCTGCTGCCTCTATACTGCTGCTACAGGGGTATTTGTTGTGAAAGACGGGTAGCTACACGGAGAGAGAAGGTCTGTTCAGCTCAGGGTACTGATCTAGAGAGTCATCTAATTCCCCAGTGAGGAGTGGACTCTCCACCTTTTGCTGAAGCTTTACATTACATCCCTACTAATTAGCTTCACATGCTATATGTTGAGTTTATGTAAAACATGCCGGCAGACTTTGGACAAATGAGATGAAATATCACTTTTCATGTTCCGTATGTGACTGTTGAAAACATGAACTGGTATATAACTTATTAACCGTTCACTCATTAAGCTTTCAACGTACTTACTTACTCCTAACCGCTCTCTGCCTCTCTGTCAGTGTGTGTGTAAGGAGCCGCAGCAGCCCCGCCCACGGGGGAGAAACAGATTGGACTGAACCACCATGAGGATGGGGGGGTTATAATCTTTCAGGAGTTATATATGTCAAACAATGTGTTTTTAAGTCGCACCACTTGTATTGTACCTTCAATGAACATTACTATGCTGTTCAAATAAAACATCCATCCATCCATCTTCTTCCGCTTAATCCTTTGTTTATAATGTGATTTTTTGGGGGACAGCTTTATGGAAGGGGGACATAACCCCTGCGTCCCCCCAAGGATTTACCCCCCTGTACAGGATGAGCAGCTGGCCTGCACTGAACAGCTCAAAATATCAGTCATAATTAATTATCTTCTATATGCCTTCTGTTGAATCATCATATATCAATGTCTTGCCTCATAAATATTTTTGAGAAGTAAGCACAGCAACTCGCCCTTGGCCGGGGGATCCTGGGTTCGATCCCAGCCCCTGACCAACAGTGACCTGTGTGGAGTTTGCATGTTCTCCCTGTGTCTGCGTGGGTTTACTCCGGGATTTCTCCGGTTTCCTCCCACATGCCAAAAACATGCAAGTTAGGTTAATTGGCATCAAACTGGGGATTCTAAATTGTCCATAGGTATGACTGTGAGAGTGAATGGTTGTCTGTCTCTCTGTGTTGGCCCTGCAATGAACTGGCGATCTGTCTAGGGTGTACCCTGCCTCTCGCCCAAAGATGCTGGGATAGGTTCCAGCCCCCCCGCGACCCGAAAAGGATTAAGTGGAAGAAGATGGATGGATGGATGGATGGATGGAATCTATTTATACATTAGGGATAAACATTAAAATAAATCCACCTAAACTACTGCTAAAATGCCTCTGATAATTTAAGTAGAAACCTATTTCAGTTTTATTGAGAACCACAATCCAGTGACATTTTTGCACAGCCATTTGCATGGTGCAACAGCAACAGAAAACTTTACAGCTAATGCAAACAGGTTTGAACTACTCATTAAAACTGGGGACTGCCCCCCACCACCACCACCCCTTTCGTTTCTCAACCTGCTATTGATCAAATCAAATCAAATCAAATCAAATCAAACTTTATTGTCATATTGCTGTACATACAACTGTAGTGCAGGCAAGATGAAATTGCGTTTCTCTCGGCATCCATATAAGAAGCAGCATGATTTAAGACACACTCCCACATAGCTCCACCACCCCCCACCCACCACCCCATCCGTTCACACATCCCTGAGACATACTTGGGGAAAAAGAAAAACTAACTAACTATAATATACAAAATGTCCGTAGGTGCAGTAGTGTGTATGAGAGATTCCGGGTCAACTGTTCAGCATCCTGACAGCTTGTGGAAGGAAGCTGTTGATCAGTCTGGTGGTTCTGCCTCTGATGCTCCGGAATCGTTTACCAGATGGAAGAAGTTCAAAGTGTTTATGCAGAGGGTGAGAATGGTCCTTGACAATGTTCAGTGCCCTGCTCCTACAACGGTTCTGAAAAAGTTCTTGGACAGAGGGGAGGGAGACTCCAATTACCCTCTCAGCCCCCTTGACTATCCTCTGCAGGGCTTTTTTGTCTGACATACTGCAGCTGGAGTACCATGTAGCAATGCAGTACGTCAGAACACTCTCCACCACACCTCTGTAGAAGGTCCTGAGGATGCAGATGGGGAGAGAGGCCTGTTTGAGTTTCCTCAAGAAGTGCAGTCTCTGCTGAGCCCGCTTCCTGATCTCCAAGGAATTCTTGCTCCAGGTCAGGTCCTGCGAGATCTGCACTCCGAGGAACTTGATGTTCTCTACTCTCTCCACTAAACGGCCGCCGACGCTGAGGGGGACGTGCTCAGGCTGTGACCGCCGGAAGTCGATAATCATCTCCTTCGTTTTGTCCACGTTGAGCACCAGATTGTTCTCCCTGCACCAGCCCTCCAGGTCTCTCACTTCTTCCCTGTACATTGATTCCTCATCCCTCTGAATAAGTCCCACCACCGTGGTGTCATCTGCAAACTTAATAATCTGGTTTCCCTCGTGTCTGGATACACAGTCATGTGTTAGAAGTGTAAACAACAGTGGACTGAGTACACAGCCTTGAGGGGATCCGGTGCTCAGCGTGACAGAGTTGGAGATGTTGTTTCCAACCTGGACAGACTGAGGTCTCTCAGTCAGGAAATCCAGGATCCAGAGACATGTGGCGGTGTTCAGACCGAGAAGGAGTAATTTCTCCATCAGTCTCTGGGGAATAATGGTGTTGAATGCTGAACTGAAATCAATGTACAGGAGTCTGGCGTAGGTGTCTTTCTGGTCCAGGTGGGTGATGACAGAGTGTAGGGTGGTGACTATAGCATCCTCCGTGGAGCGGTTTGAACGATATGCAAACTGGAGCAGGTCGTGTGATATAGGGAGGCAGGCTGTAATGTGTGGTTTGACAAGCCGTTCAAAACACTTCATCACAATTGGTGTCAGTGCAACAGGACGATAGTCATTCAAACAGGACACAACTGGTTTCTTTGTCACCGGTACAATGATAGAGGTCTTGAAGCATCTGGGAACAATGGCCTGGCTCAGGGAGATGTTATAAATGTCAGTCAGAACATCTGCCAACTCGCTCGCACAGTCTCGGAGCACACGTCCCAGAATGTTGTCCAGACCTGCAGCTTTGCGTGGGTTGACTCTGGTTAGGGTCCTCCGTGTGTCCACTGTGTTGATGGTAAAAGCTGGTCCAACCCATGGTGGGGGTGGGCCAGCCCTCCCTCTGATTGTCGAGTTTGATGCTTCAAAACGTGCAAAGAAGTCGTTAAGCCTGTCTGGAAGTGAAGCGTCATTATCATCGACCCCCTGCCTAGACTTATAGCCCATCAGTGTCCGAACTCCCTGCCACATCTGCTCGGTGTTCCTAGTGTCACAGAGGTGTCCCTGGATTTTCTCCACATAGGGGCGCTTTGCCGCCTTAATTCCCTTTGAGAGCGCAGACCTGGCTGAGCGGAGGGCGATCCTGTCCTTCGCTCTGAAGGCTGCATCTCTGGCTGTAAGCAGCGAGCGCACCTCTGCAGTCATCCAGGGCTTATGATTACCCCGCATAGTGATGGTCTTCACTGTAGTGACATCCTCTGTGCACTTCGCGATGTAGCTGGTGACTGTATCGGCATACTCCTCCACATCTGTCTTGTCTTCCTGGGAGGCTGCTATTTTGAAGACCTCCCAGTCTGTGTGCAGAAAACAGTCTTTCAGTGCAGAGGTTGCACTGTCTGGCCAAATCCTGATTTGTTTCACTGCTGGCCTGCTGCACTTCAATAAAGGTTTGTAGGCAGGCAGCAGCATCACGGACATGTGATCAGAATGGCTGAGATGGGGGCGGGGTATCGCTTTATATGCATCTGTGTTTGTGTACACTAAGTCCAACATATTCTCTCCTCTGGTCTTAAAGTCTACACATTGTTTAAACTTGGGGAGCACAGTCTTTAGGCTGGTGTGGTTAAAATCCCCCGCAACCACCACAAAACTGTCTGGGTGTGAAGTTTGGATTTCACTGATCGCATTGTGCAGTACCCCGAGTGCCTTCTTAGCATTAGCTTTAGCATTAGGGCTTGGCGCTATGTAAACACCAGCTACAAACACGTTGCTGAATTCCCTCGGCAAATAATATGGCTGACAATTTACAATAAGGAACTCCGCCAACGGAGAGCAGTGTTTAGACACTAACGTGGCATTAACGCACCAGTTCTTGTTAACATAGCCCACCCCCCCGGCTCTTACCGGAGCTCGCCGTTTCCCTGTCGGCACGGAACATCGCCATATCTTCCAGTTGAATGGCCTCGTCAGGAATGTTGCCGTGGAGCCATGTCTCGGTGAAAACAAACACACAGCAGTCCCTCCACTCTCTCCGGGTTTCTCTCAGCAGACGCAGTTTGTCCACCTTGTTTTCGAGGGAGCGGACGTTAGAGAGAAGAAGCGACGGTACCGCTGGTCTGGAGGGGTTAGCCTTTAGCCTAGCATGGATCCCGGCCCTTTTTCCGCGCTTCTGCTTGCGTTCACTCCGCTTCCACTTCCTCTTCTCTCGGGTAGCTTCCAGTGGGGACTCCGCCAGAATTCCATGCTGGCGTTGAATGTCCAAATCACAACCGATCGCCGCGATTCTTGCAGCGTGCAGTACCTTGATGTTTAATAAGGTCTCACGGTTGTAAGTTTTACAGAATGTACGTCTGGGATGATCAAAACACTCAAAACTCTCACACTCGTTGATGCCAAGAGGGGCCGCTGCGTCCGAGCGCGTTGCCGCCATCTTAAAAAAAAAAAAAAAAAAAAAAGTAAGATGTTGCTTACTTGTTGGATCTGCTGTGCCTGCATTAATCGAGTGAACTAGTTTTTATGGGTGAATGTACTGTATGAATTACTCACCAGAACGATAGTGGAAGCCAGGAATCACCAGCTGAATGAAAGCACCAAGGTGCTGATGCCTCGGTGCCCGTGGCATGGAGGGGCTGTAAAAAACAAAAGCACACTGCTACCTCTACTGCCCTGGCATAGTTATTACAATACCTTTTTTCACAGCTGCAGTGACAGTAAAGGTGAGTTAAATTAGTGTATTGTGGGCACCCAGCACAATGCAGACTAATAATATTCACGCTCGGCAGGGATTGCATACAAACAGAGAGCCCTAGGGGGACAACCAGAACAATGACTATTGTTATTCATCCCTGGAGGAAGGAGAGGAGTCTGGCGCCAGTTAATCACGCGATTGATATGTATTGTCTGATATGTGTATCAATATGTAAATGTGCCATGCATTCACTCTTGTCTGTATAAAAGAGCTGACTTTACATGCCTCACGAGTGCACACACAGCACACGGTGCTGCAATGTGTCTCATGATGATGGAGGATTAAAACTCTTAAACCTTCAGCTCGCCGTGTCTCGCCTGAACTTTTGTTCCTCCACAGTATATTGAACAAAGCCATATGTGGAAATTTTGCCAGACTGAGACACATTGAAAGGGTTTACTGTTTACTCATGATTTGAGCCTCTTATTTACAAGCAGGCTGAGGATGAGTGTTGTGCTAGAAATAATTAATAAAATTAAGTATTATTATGTGTACGCCTTTACGCATTGTGACACAGACTTTTATTTTGAAGGTGCAATATGTGTATGTGCTTCCTGAATGTGACGGGAAAAGAAGAGGGAAAATGGAGCAGAGCTCCCATGTTTGTATTTGAGGAAAATGTGGTGTACAAACTAGTGGGTCATCTGGAGTGGAATGCGGCCTGTGCTGGCGTCACCACTGTAGAATGGTCGAGAGTAGGCTTTTCTCCGTAGTACTTCGCTTTATTAACAGCTCAGCATCCAGAATATAGCTAATATAGCATCTACATGAGAGAGTCCGCCTTTTACACTTCCTGTCAACACACCTTTCAGCGTAAAAGCCTAACAGTGTAGAAGAGCTTGAAATAACGAAGCGATGTGATTTTATAAATCAAAGTTTAATTTCAGCTTCACTCCTCTAACAAGTCTCATCTCGGTGCAGAAGCAGAATAAAAAGGTCGAACGCAGTCAGACCTTCATATTTATACCCACACTCAACAAAAGACATTGCATATCAAAGCTGACATCCCGCATTACATAATCCCCCCTCCATTGTCCTCCGTCTCCTCCACCTGACCTTGGGTGGTCAGGGAGATCGATCCGGTCTCCACCGCTGCGACTCTGTCTGTTCTTTGATCCTCGCTGGCGGTTGAGACCTCTTGTCCTGTTCTGAGGCTTGAGGTCATTCCACATATGTAATCACTTGTAGAAGAGCTGGAATGATGAGGCGGTTTTGTATCAAAAACAGAGTCTTTAATGAACAACTCTTCTATCTAGTCTCATCTGGTGCAGAGCTTGGCAGAAGGCAAAAGAGGAAGATTTCTGCCCAGCTCGCTGGTTAAATACAGGCACACATCAAAGACATGCAAAACACAAGCTGAAATCCCCCGTTGTCTAAATCCCCCATTAGTCCTGTTAACTCCTCCCTTCGTCTTGGGAGGTGATGGGAAAACCTCTCCTGGCCTTAGGGGGTGAAGGTGTCCGGTCTGTTGCCGCCGCGTCCTGTGAAGTCGTTGGTCTTCACACGGCGGTGAGATTCCTTTGTCCCTTTCAGAGGTGTGAAGTTCCTTTGTATATTCTGTCCCAAACATTTCCACATGCTCTAACAAATGTAGGTATGGAATATATGAGTAATATATACCACAGGCCCCCCAAACAACTATGAAAGGACACAGAAAGATTCACAGTCTAGGATAATTACTAAGACATACTACGTGTTACAGCTGTTGCCACAGAAGAACTTTTAAGCAGCCATGCTCCTAAGAGAGTTCAGTGAAAACATAACAGCATAGTATAATCATAAGTCAGTCCTAAACTGTTGCGGCACAATTAGCGAGAAAAAAAAAATTGCAGAGTGGTGTAATCAGTCCCTGCGCAGTCTGGGTTTCAATCTTCTCCCAAAGCTGCTGTAGGTGGGTTTAGGCGTCCTGCTGGGACCTTCTTGTGAGGAATCTGCAGTGTGGGAAGGAGAGAGATTATTTGTTCCCTGCCTGGGGGCTGAGACTTTTTCCTTGGGGGGTCTACCTCGCCGAGGTGCTCGAGCCAGCTGTGCAGGTTCGTCTCTCAACAAGAAGGCAGGTTTGAGTCTGTCAATGCTGACCGTTTCATTTCTATCCCCATAATCAAGCACAAAGTGTTTGTCACCATTTTCCAGCACTCTGAACGGGCCATCGTATACTGGGCGTAACGTTGGTTTAAGGGCTTCATGCTTAAAGGCCTCGGACGGTGACATTTTTTTATTGAACCAATAAACTGATTGTATGAAAATATTCCATTCTGGCCATTCCCGTGATTTAAAATGTGTCACCAGCCTCCATAAATGACTTTATTTGTTAATAGCCCATATTTCACTTAGTGATGCTGCAGTACCGCCATCTCTCGATAGGGGCGTGCAGCAGTGACGTCAGGTCAGGGAGAAACAGGAAATGGCTGCAGGAAATGGATGATCACTGGCCTGCAGAAATGGCTGAACGACAGCAGAGTGATTCGGACAGCGATTATTTTATCGAGTATAACGACCGCAATATAAGTGATGATATTGAAACTGAAGAATCTGATGATGAAGTAGTTTTGGGTGGTGCTGATGGGGTTATTCAGCCGTATTTGTTCGAGCCCGAGGGTGCGGCGTAAGACGCGGACGAAACAGCGACCGGAGCAGAACGAGAGGCAAGAACGAGAGGCTCGCCGATTTATATTGGTAAAATATGCTTTGAAATTTTTTTTTTTAGGCAATATGCATGGTCACACACTTAATTATCAAAATAAAACTGCCAATTTTTCCCTCGCTGCCTTACTTGGCGACTTATAAACATTCTCTTTCTGCTCAAAATTTTTTACATGTTTTAAATATTTTCTAATCAAACTTCATAGACCAATTTATATAGCACTCCCACGAGCCATTAGTTTATTATAAGCATCTGATTATACCATTTTTTTTAACAGGTGCACTTGTGAGAAATGCAACATTATGCCAACATCAACTGAATCTCGGTGCTGCCAGGAGGTATTGAAGGTGAAGAAGGGAGGGTTATGTTGCCTGCCTGTGCTGTGAGCCTCATCAGAGAAACATTCCCATCTGATCACTACAAGGGATTTTGCCTACCAAGATTATATTTGTGATCAATGTTATTTAAATAAAGTTTTTTAAAATCATATATTGAGTTTATTAATGTGCATGTCAATTTTATAATTCTAATATTTCAGCATTCATCAAAGTCGGATCTCAT